>LPNX010727601.1:1590310-1700619 GCA_001517045.1 Pseudotsuga menziesii
TATATGTATGCGCGACCTGCTAAACATAACACTCGCGCATATGCGTGATATGCCAATAGAGATAGTCGTGCATGCACTCAAAATCTCAAAATAGCAAAGTAACCAGCTGGGCATATAGGTAATGTATTTCATCATCAACCAAGGTATAATGAAACTAGGCAAACCTCAATCCATAAGTGTCCTTTTGTGTGCCGACCTGAGGGATGTCAGCACTCGGATGGAGAGGTGCCAATCAGCTGTATAACAGATACCAATCACCAGTAATGAGAATTCAACCTAAGGAAATTGAGAAGACATTGTCACACAAAGGTATGACGGACTTCCAAAAAATAGAGAGGGAGAGGAGGCTAAAAAGTAGGGAAGAAAGAAGAGAAAGAACATTAACGTTGAAGAGAGAAATGAGTACTAGGGTGACCGACCAGGAAAGAGATCCACCGAAGTCGGGTCATGACCAATAAGAAGAAGGCGTGGAAGAAGAGGCATCCTCTATGGAAGAAGAATTGTGGATAGAGCAGCGAGAAGCTGTCCAATTAGAAGTTCCCTAGGAAATAAAACCTACGACAGTTCCGCGTACCCAGATATAATGTATTGTCGAAGATGACCTCAGACTAGGAGCTGGTGACTTTGGTATATGGATTCGACTAGATGAAAAAACATACACGGGTAGACATCTAATTATCCATTGACCAAAAAGAAAGAAATTGGGTTACGCTTCAAGCAGTACCCTCCGACCGAAGTATCCACTTAGTTTTACCGACACATGAAGGAACACCCCCCTACCAAATACAACTTTGGAAGATATAGAAGATTCAGAACTGTGGACAAATAATTGCAGTTGGACATCGACAGAATAATTTGACACTAATCGACTGCTGGTCGAAGAGGAAACGACAAAAACAACTGATGGGAATGAGGGTTCTATTGATGATAGTTCCACAGAGAGGACTAAGCAAATAACCCCATCAGCTACACCACCACCTCCACCACCGCCACCTCCTAAATAAAGCAGTGATAGTGACGCCAACATGGGTCATGGATCAACACACATTCCCCTATATGAGGGTGATGAGGAGCCCAGACGACATTGGTTCGTCTGTGAGTTGACTTGGGAGGCTAACCATGTTACAGATCAAGACAGGCAGATGGCGCAGTTCGCCGGTGCCTTGAGGAAAAGGGCATTAACTTGGTACATGAACTTTTCTGAAAGAACACCCCAAGAAACCAAAGGCGAGATCAAAGCACAATTTCTATCATTTTTCAAAACTTCAAATGCAAAACATCTGGCAGCAAAAAAACTAAAAATGACATCGCAGAAGCTAGGAGAAACTGTCTGCGATTACGATAAATGATGGAAAGACCTTCTTTGCCAATTGAACTATGTTATTAACGAACAATTATTAATCCAGTGGTTTCTTGTAGGTTTATCACAGAAAATTCACCTAGACATAAGTCTAGAGACATTCAAGACTTACAAAGATGCGCTTACAAAAACTCTCCAAGTAGAACTGGATGAGCACATACTAGCATACTCCACTAATCACAGCTTAGAAGAATAGCTTGAGAGCATACATAAGTCATTAAAAGAATTAAACCTCAAAAATCAGGATATCTGGGGCATGAAGTGCTCGACGACCGGACATTCAAAAGACAAATGTTGAGAGGACATCATCCAACAGGACGTTCGATTTGTGCAGACTAAATTTTTTTATAAAATTTGCCAAGAGCATGGAGACCACTCGACAAAAGATTGCCTGTGAAACATGAATAACGGCAAGGCATCTTGGTGTGCGATCTACAAAACTAAAAATCATACCATGGACAACTGCCATCTGAATCTCAAGAATCGACAAAATTATCCTGCAGTCTATCAGACCAACACAGTTGTACAAAGTAATGAGCAAAACCATGTGCCAAATGATCAAAACAATCAAAGATACAAAGGTTGAAGGTAAGAGCATCGTTATGACAACCGACATGGAGGCTATGGAGGTTGAGGTCGATTTTCTGGGAATCGAGACAATTGACCATGTCGACCCATCCAATGTTTCACATGTTATAAGGAGGGACACTGACATGCAGACTGTCCATACAAGGACAGGACTGGCCTAAAATTATGTACTAATTGTGGCGTAGGGGATCACTCATTAGAGGATTTCCCTATTATGCTTGAAAAGATAAATAAAAAGAAGAATTTTAATGTCTTGTCATGTGTGCAAAAACATGATACTATCAATACAAATAATTTACATATCGTAACGCAACAAGGGACGAAAACTGGCAGTGATAACCCCCAAATAAGCAAGATAAAAGAAAAAAATGTTTACCCTGACCCAATTAAAGAAAAACAAATATATAAAGATGCAACAAATATATTTAGAGAATTTTCCCAACAGGAAGAAGAAGATGATAATCAATAAGACGTAGTAAAAGAGATAATAAAGTTGGTACAAAAAGATAAAACAATATCACAATTCATCGACTTACTATATAAAATAAAACACAACAAAGACACTGAAAAACAAACAAATAATATCTAGAGCTTAAACCAAAAAAATAAAAGTGATGCCGACCCACTTGTCGACTTGGAAGTTGAAGGATACCATGTCCGACAAGTTGTACTTGATTTCGGATCACAGGTAAATATTATGACTCGACACACATGGGAACAGTTAGGCAAACCTCGACTATATGAGTCAGGCATATACCTGAAACTAGCCGACAAAGGCTTAATTGAACCTATTGGAGTCTGGAAAATTGTTGACACCACAATTAAGGGAATATCAACCAAAGACGACTTTGAAATTTTTGACCCTAAGGAAGGATCCAACTCCTTCCCAGTGTTAGTAGGTCGACCTTGGGGAAGAAAGATGAAAGCGTCGATATCCCTAGATAGAGATAGAATAAAATTAAAATGAAATAGACAAAAGGTCATTGTGCCTATTGATCCATCCCAAGGAGAACCTTGGACGAAACCTATCAATGAAGAAGTTGATATCCAACAACTTTATCAGATACAAAATAATGCAGATTATACAGAACCTAATATCTATGGAGAACTTCATTTAGGAAACCAAGACTAAGTAGGATATAATTCAAATGCATAATTATATGATTGGGAAGTCAAGAACTATGAAACGAAGGCAAGAGGGTGTTCGACTATCCAAAATTACAGAAAAATCCCACCCAACAGTGCTTCATAGTGTCCATTGTACAAAAAATATTTGAGAAAAAAATTAGGGAATACCCTACTTTAAAACCTACAAATGTAAATAATACACAAATACCAAGATATAAGGAAAGAGAATCACCAGTTATGCACATAGAACAAGTGTCCAAAAATATTGGTAAACATGGTCGACTACAAAGTTTAGTAGAGACGTTTATAGGACAAGCTGCTAGATGGTGGGATACCCATCAGACAAGACTACAGACCTAGACAACAGCTTCGAATTACTTTTTAGAAAGGTTTGGAGGAAATAAATTAACTAACCAAGCTCAGATACCTATTTTCATTCAAGGACAGAATCCAGAATACCATATTAAGACATGTGCGAAAGAATGGAGAAGACTTGGGTACAAAGATGAACGTCCATGGCCACATTTGTTCCCATCAACCCTCTCCTACTTACCAAACAAATGGTATAATATGGAAGAAGCCCAAGGTGAAACATTCCTATGGCATGAACTCAGAGAAAATTTTATCAACGATTTCAAGTTTATACCACAAAATAAGAATTTGGTCAAAACAACAAAGTAGATTCACGAATTTATACAACCGATAGAAAACAAACCCTTAAAAGATAACTGGAAGACAATGGAATTTAACAATATACAAATTAGGACAATGCCACAGTCAATAAGACTACAATTGGAAAATGAAAATACAAAAGGGAAAAGCTTTAGATGGAAATCAAACCATGTCGAAACGACCAAACCTATTTGCACAGTACTTAAAGTTTGAACAACCGACAAGGATGATACCAACCAAATGACTGCAACCAACTTCCCTGCCACATTCTCACAGTTTAAAGAAGGAAGTCGACCAATCAATGAAGGAAAAGCACCTAAATGGCTAGAAGCTAAGGTCAAAACTAGAGAATTCAACATCTCAAATGATGACCGACCAAAAATGGCAAATATTGGAGACTACTGGAGTGAAGAGTAGACAACAAAAATAGTGAACCTCTTAAAAGAGTTCCAGGATGTATTTGCTCAAGACTATACAGATCTCAAAGGTTTAGTCCATGAAATGGGTGAAATGAAAATTGACACTAAACCTGATGTTCGACCTATGAAGAAAAGGCCATATAATCTAGCTCATAAATACAAAGAGATAGTCAAAAAGGAGATTGATAACATGCTTGCAGCAGGCATCATCTACCCTATTGACTAATCAAAATGTGCAAGTCCAATGGTTGTTCAACCTAAGAAACATGATCGGACCATATTAAGAATTTGTGTCAACTTCAGGGAGCTAAATAAAGTGACACTAACAGACCCATTTCCAACTCCTTATGCAGATGAAATATTAAATGAAGTTGCAAGACATGAATGCTACTCATTTACAGATGGATTCTCAGGTTATAACCAAGTGCCAATAACTAAAGAAGATAAGAAAAAGACAACATTTGTATGTGAATTTGGCTCATTTGCTTACAAGGTTATGCCTTTTGGATTAAAGAATGCACCTGCAGTATTCTCTATAATTGTGGTCAAAACATTCCAAGAATATATTTACAAAACCATGGCAGTATACTTTGATGATTGGACAATATACTCCATGTTAAAATATCATTGCAAGTGGCTAAGGCATATGTTGGAAAGATGTCGACAAATCCAGTTAGCTTTAAACATCAAGAAATGCATATTTGTGACCCCCATAGGGATATTGTTAGGACACATTGTTTTAAGGAAGGAATTAAGGTCGACTTGGAATAAATAAAAATTATCCTTGACCTCAAACCACTAGTAAACTCAAAACAAGTTAGGCTGTTACTTGGCCACACAGGCTATTACCGAAAATTCATAAGATATTATTCAGATATGACCTATGCACTAGAAGAACTATTAAGGGAAGATAAACAATTCCACGGGACAGAGGAATTTCACATATCATTTGAAAACCTAAAAAGAAAACTAGTTGAAGAACCAATCCTAAGGTTTCCAAAATGGTCGACTAAATTCCATGTCCACATCGACACATCAGGTATAACAAGATAAACAATTCCACGGGACAGAGGAATTTCACATATCATTTGAAAACCTAAAAAGAAAACTAGTTGAAGCACCAATCCTAAGGTTTCCAAAATGGTCGACTAAATTCCATGTCCACATCGACACATCAGGTATAACAATAGGAGAAATCTTAACTCATCCAAGAGATGATGGAATGGATTATCCTATAGTTTACAGTAGCAGGAAACTAAACAAAGTTGAACGAAACTATTCGATGACAGAAAGAGAAGCATTAGGAATGGTCTTTGCACTACAAAAATATCGACATTATCTCCTAGCTAATCCATTTATCTTTTACACTAATCATCAGGCATTAAAATACTTGTGAATAAGCCTCTACACCATGGAATAATTTGTCGATGGCTACTTCTATTCCAAGAATTTGAGTTCGAAGTCGTTGTCAGACCAGGTAAGTTAAATGTCAGCCCCTACCATTTATCTCGAATCGACACAGGAGAGGAATCGACAAGAGTCGAAGACGACTTACTAGATGCACATCTATTTCGAATAGAAGCAGTCTCGGCAGAGATAGAGAAAATATATAAGTTTTTAGAAGATGGACAAGCACCAAAAGGTATGAGTACAAAAAAGAAACAGATCTTAGCCATGAAAGTTGCACCTTATAGCCTCATAATGGATTCCTGTACAAAATGGGCTTAGATGACATCCTTAGAACGTGTGTACTAGAACATGAAAGGAACAACATTATGTGTGAAGCACATTATCGACCTACAGGAGGACATTTCCAAGCAGACACAACTGCAAAGAAAATCCAACAATCAGGTTTATGGTGGCCGACACTTCAGAAAGATTGTAAAAACTTTGTAAGCCAATGTGACAGATGCCAACGACTAGGTCGACCCCTGCCTAGCACAGAAATGCCCTTGATCTCATTAAACCCAAGTTTAACATTTGAAATTTGGGCCATCGACTTCATAGGACCATTTCCTATACCAGCAAAAAGAACAAGTGCAAGGTACATAATAATTGCAGTCGAATATGTAACCAAATGGGTAGAGGCAAAACCAATCGACACATGTTACAGTGAGATAGATGCTAAGTTTATCTATGAGAATATCAATACCATATTTGGATGTCCATTAACCCTAATTAGTGACCAGGGAACACACTTTATTAATAGAACTATCAAAACCCTAACAGACCAGTTCCAAATCAACCATAGTTGGAGTATAGCATACCATCCTCAGTCGAATGCAACAATTGAAGAATTTAACAAAACATTAACAAAAGGACTAACCAAAATATGTAATGCAAACAAAGACGGTTGGGATGAGCAGATACCTGCAGTACTATGGGCATACAGAACAACATACAATCATTCATCTGACCAAACCCCCTTTTGACTAGTGTATGGACAAGAAGTAGTATTTCCATTACATTTCCAACAGACACCTATTATCACAGAGATTTTACATGTCGGTGTCAAACAAGGAAGAAAGGACTGACTATTGCAACTAAGTAAACTCAAAGAACAACGACTAGTCGCGATACAACATCAAGAAATCCAGAAACAACAACAAAAAGCATGGCACGACAGAAACATCAAAAACAAAAACTTGTCGGTATGAGACCTTGCTTTACTATACAATAGTCAGGTAAAAGGAAAACCTAAAAATCTCCATACATAATGGATGGGACCCTATGTTGTCGAAGGAGTACATGCCAACGAATCAGTCCGACTAAAGATGTTGCAAGGCATAGTATTTCGGAAACTCATTCATGGAGCCCAACTAAAATGCTACAGAAACAAAAACAAACACATCTAAAAAGAAAAAAAGAAAAAAAAACATATAACGACCATAATGGTTAAACAAAAACTATAAAAACCTAAAAATCCAAAAAGCAAATAGTACTATTATACACACAAAACCATGATAGGAAATCACCACTTTGACAACCGACATCATGCCCATCGACATAACACCATCGACCATTTTCATAACTGACATCATCCGATGAACTTGATAGTCCCATCGCAAATTCATGACTTCAAGTGCTAAAAGCAACTCACCATTAATGCACACTCAAGTGTTCTAGCTGGAACATCACGTTCACCATTAATACACCCATCGACAAGAACATCCAATGCATCCCCTATAAATACTGAACCACCAAAGGATCATTGAATGCAATTCAAACATAGAGAGCATCATAGCAACCAGATGAATGAAAACCAAGAGTACCATAGTAAAAATGACCCCTAGACCAACAAGATGGCACCAAAACAGACCAGAGCCTCATCCAAGACCAAGGAATTATAGACTGCAGAGACACCATTAGTGAGAATATTAAAGAACAGCAAGAATTTAAAGGTGCAGGAAGGCTCATGGGCCAAACTTTGGGCTAAGATAAAATAATGGGCATACATCGACAAGAAGCCTACCCAAGCTACAGAGAAAATACAACACGGTTCCATTGTAAATTATGCCAACGCACTACTCATGGCCAGGTTTGGTGGCACAAAAGAAACAGCAGTCAAGTTTGTCATAAGCCGGTACCACAACAGCCAATTTTACTTCGACCAACCAGTTGATATCTTAGGGGAAGTCATTTCACAATTAACAGGGCTATCAAATAAAGGAGACCCAGTACCAATTAGTATAAAAGAAGGACTGGTCAAATAATTAACAAGGTCGGCATCAAGCAAAAACTTGAAAGGACTAATGATTGGTCACATAGCACATCGAATGCCAGAGATTGTGGCCAAAATCATCACTATTACACTCACAATGGCAGGTTGTGGAAGCGACCTCAAACTAGATATGTTGGAAGTAGTAGACACCATTGCAACCAACGCAAAGATATACAGATGGGCAGAGTATGTTGCAAACATGATCAAAAACATCTGTGAGAAACGCCAAGAGATGGGAGGAATTATTAGGTTCCCATCCCTTAACTTATGGATAGTAATGTTCGCTATTTTCCTGAAGGAGACAAAAATTTTCAAGAACTGACAAAATTCCATATGTGGAGATTCAAAGCGTTCTCCCAGAAAGGAACAATCAAGGAGCTTGTGAATGGGAAAGTGTTGTTGGAAAATTGGCTCCAGCAGCTAAAAGTCTGTACAACCAGATGGAGGGTGCCTCAGAACATCCAACGAATTTTGCCTAAAAAGGCCCACATTCAGCTAGAGCTCGACCATACCATGGCGTGGTACATGCAGGGTGCCAAATCAAATGCAAA
The DNA here is from genome assembly GCA_001517045.1 of Pseudotsuga menziesii. Lineage (NCBI taxonomy): Eukaryota > Viridiplantae > Streptophyta > Pinopsida > Pinales > Pinaceae > Pseudotsuga > Pseudotsuga menziesii. The sequence continues at coordinate 1,598,750 of LPNX010727601.1, forward strand.
GACCCTCGACTATTATCCATCAGTCGAAGTGGTCTTTCGAGAACTATCTCGACAGGAGGGAACAAAGATACCAATACCAGCAAAAGCAAAGGTAACATAATTCTCGATAGAGGAACTATTAACAGACCAAGAGAAGGAGGAGGATTACGAACTTAATCTATACATCAGTACCTTTGTGTCGAAGGAGGCTCCAGTCGAAGGGACTGGTTGACTACAGATCATAATCAAGCCTCCGATGGCACAAAGGGAAGAAACACATGAAAAAAAACAGGTAACCAATCTGGCTGAAGAAAATCTCATCCTGACTCATACACCAAGGGAAGGGATAGAAACCAAAAATCCAGAGTATGTTTTCACCAAAAAGATTATCACCAAATTGTTGAAGGATATAGCAGCTGCAAGAAAAAGGAAAAGAACACAACAACAACCACAAGGGAAAGGTAAGTGCAAGCTTATCATTCCAGAGTCCTTAGATGATGATGAGGAACTGGAAACTATGGCCCTTGACATAATATAAGATGCCACAGCAAACAAAGTGCCAGTTGAAACCCGATTTCAGAAATTTATCGAGGCAGGGGCACAGCAAGGTTGACCGAAGAAGGTGAAGATCACACACACTTCGATGCCTGAAAATGTAGTAGATCTTGTGTCTACACCCCCACCTTTGTCTCCGACAAAAATAGAAGAAGAGCTAGTACCAGAACAACTTTCAATAAGCCCACTTGACTTATGCAAAAGTCCTATGTCGGAGGCTATGAAGGAAAAGTTCGAAAAGGACAGAGACCTCCAGGCTTACATCGAAAAATTGCCTGAGATATTCACCAAGGTGCAGAAGCTCTCTACCAAAGCACCTCTTTTTGAAGTCGAAGGATCCCGACTACTAGTTTCCCAACCTGGCCAAGTACTCCTAAGGCCAAAGACGATGGCAATAATCAACTCGACATTCAAAAGGAACCACGACAAAGACGCTGAATTTATGACACATCGAGTCACACCCATCACTCTGACCGACCCTGAACCCCAACCACTAGCTGCTAAACCGATCTGAGGTGAGGAAGAAGAAAATATGGAGGACATAAATTGAGAAATTGACTAACTATTCTCTGACTTGGACTTACCTCCTCATATCGACAATCCACCACTCGACCACACTTCCACCAACCCAATCACACCCGACCATTCACCAACACCATCACCACCACCCCCTAAATCAAAACCCTTAATTCAACCAGCTACACGAGAACCACCGCCACCATTAGTAACAATCACATCCACTTCTGAACGCTCCACACCCAACCAACTAGATGCACCCAACCAAATCAAACAGAAATATCATCAACCACTGCTGCACATCAAGCACACAATACAAACTCGAATTTTGCAGGTACACATGAGTCGAAACAAGCAGATCCATAGAAGCACAAAAGGAACAAGGAGAAAAAGAATAAGGACCATCATGGATAGCCAGCAATGGTCCACATCAATCTACTTGGGTTGACCACTATCGTCAATGCAACCAAATTGAGAGATCCAGAGCTAGGACAACTACTGGAAGCACTAGTAGTCGAAGCAAAAACAAGGAAATAGCACAGATGTAAGGAGCTAAACAACAAGGAAAAATAACAAGTTAAGTTCCTTAACAAATGCAGGAACCTAGTCCAGTATGTGATACCCGGACCGATAGAGGTCGACACTGAAAAATCACTAGAAATATCTTATTAGTTGTTTGAAAGCATGGTGTCGACGCTCCAAGCACAAATTTAGGACACAAAATAGGAACAGAAAGAAGAAATCATTTGGCTACTTATGGAGCAACACACAACCTTTTCAGAAGCCTACAAAGTATTTCAAGATCACATGGAGGAGTCTGTTATCACGGAAGAAGTACTACAAGACTGGCCTGCATACTACGAGAAAGTCTATCAGCAAACTAGGCAGACCCGATAAGATATCCAAGCACTTGGGAAGAGGAAAAGTACTGATGAAGCACTAAGAAGCACAATTGAAGATCAGATAGTGTGTGAAATAGCTAAACTACAGAAGCTCAAAAGGGAAGCACATCAGTGGGTACATCAAGCCATCCCAAACTTAGAAAAAGTAGACATCATCTTCCTGCAAATGAAACAACTCATAGAGAGAGTAGAGGAAAAGGACCAGTTTATGGGTCCCGACATGGGAAAAATAGCTGAAATTTCCATTCAAGATAAAATGTCGTCCTTATCAAGTCTGACTACACTAACCATCGACATACACAAAATATTGCACAGTTGGACGAATTTTGAACATCACCTCAGAGTGACAGCCCCAACAATTGTCGAAGTCTGCATACAGAAAAGACCGACCATTAGACTTCACATCCCATGAAGATCAAGAGCACAAAATACTGACTACTTAGACAAACAAGGAAATTTTTGGTACCTCCCTGTTTCTTCAGGACAAAGAAATGTTTTGTTCATGGGGGAGATGTTAGAGGAGCAAGTTGGTATGTCGACCTGAATGATAGTCGACTTAGTCGATCAGCTGACTAAGTCTGTCAGCCGACTAATTAGAGATTAGGTCAGCCACCTAAGGTCATGTTGGTTGAGTGAACCGACAAGTAGTTATTTTGTAACTGTTTGTAAATTGTATATATTAGGTTGTTGAGCCAGATGAGAACTCGGTTCAGTTCTCTGCATTGCATGGACCCTCTCAAATTAATATAATCTTTTATTCTATTTACTTGTTCTTATCTCTTGTCTCTGTTATGTATGTATGCTTTAGTATGTATTAGTGGTAACCCTATGTGATCTATGAGATTGCAATAGGAACCAATCCTCTCACCATGATAGAATGGATTAGCCATTACATATAACCATGGAAGGAACCAATCCTCTCACCATGTCAGAATGGCTCATGGACTCATCACTTCCCCTTGGAAGGAACCTTGATCTGGAGAACACCAAGCTTCTCCCTGAAGTACTCAAACTTCACTCTGGCTAATGGCTTCATCAACACATCAGCTATATGTTCATCTGTCACAACATACTAGAGCTTCACTACTCCTCTCTACACCATATCCTTGATATAGTGATACTTGACCTCTATATGCTTCGACTTGTCATGGAACACCGAGTTCTCCGAAAAATTCACAAAACTCTAGTTGTCGCAATGCACACAAGTAGCATACATCTAGAGATCAAATAAATCACACAGTAGCTTCCTTAGCCATACTGCCTTGTAACTAGCTGAACAAGCTGCAACATACTCTACTTCAGTTGTACTCAGTGCCACATAGAATTGCTTCCTACTAAACCAAGATATCACACATGATCCCATACTGAAGCAACACCCTAAAGTGCACTGTCTACTCAATATGAATCAATATAACCTTCTAGGTTAATATTTTGATTCACCTCATACTTGAGCCCATAATCAACTATACCCCTCAAGTACCTTACTGCATGCTTTGCAACCATTAGGTGAACATCTCTCAATGTGATCACAACAAAGCAAATATCTGGTCTCGTATTTGTCAGGTACATCAAGAACCCAATCATCTAACGATACATCATAGCATCAACCATCTCTAATGAAGCATCACTCAATAGCTTCATGTTTGAGGCCATAGGTGTGGTCATGGCCTTGCAATCCATCATTCTGAACCTCTTCAGGATCTCTACTGCATACTTCTCTTGTCCAACGAAGATTCCATCTACATTCTCCCACACCTCCATGCCTAGAAAATAGTGCATCGACACATAACAGGAGCATCACTCGTCTTCTGCCTTCAACCTTGAAGCAAAGGTTGGAATTCACTTTACTCTCATTAAATCCTAGAGTCATCAGTAATCTATCCATCCTGTCATACCATGTCAAACCTCAAGATATTCTGCAGTCACTCCCTTTGAAGTGGAGCATCATACTCCTTCTGTCTTTCGTACTCTATGTACTGAAACATTCTGTACTGGAGTGACAAGTAGCTTCCTCTGCTACTAATATTCTATGTTTGCATCTAGGATCATTGGATACCAAGATCCTCTATCTTGAATTTTGTCAAAAGTTCTTCTCGAACCCATCTATGAGCTTGTCATGCTTTATCAACCTTGTAGCAAAGGTTCGGATCTTCATCAAGTTCCTCATGTATGTGTTATCCCATAGGTGTCTTCTAAGCTCGTACAAGACCTTATTTCATTTGTACACATGATTTTGCATGTCGTGTGTCTCAACTCCCACTAGCTACAAATGTCTTTTCATAGTCTATGCCTTCTTTTCGTGAGAAGCCTCGTGCTATGAATCTTGCCTTGTATCCCACGATCTTTCCATCTACTACATGATGGAACTACAAACTTCCCTTCATGTATAGATACTGCATCCTAGACATCATTCTTCTTGAACTGGTCTTCCCTTTCTTCTTGGTTACTTATTCATGGCTGGAAGGTTATGCATCAATGATTTTTCTGCATTCGTCATTTTATTTTTCATCTTGAATTGTCATTACTTGTTCTTCGGAACAAGCCTCATTTTTCTTTTCTTGTAGGAAATTATGTATGCAATATTTCCTACAAGTCAAATGCATTTGTATGGTTCGAAACATTTCATAAGCAATATTCATAGTGGCAAATTCTTATGCATAAATATATGATCATGCAACTAATTTTAGCCAATACAACATTCATCCATATCTCACGAAAACTTTCTAGATGCCTTCCATCTCTACTAGGACAACATTGAGATTTTGCACTAATCCAATATGTCAGCAAAGAGGTTTCATTCTAGATAAGTAGCAATGGATATATGTATAGCACCATGAGCTACTTACCCATCACATGCATATTAGTAGTATACTATCATTAATGCAAAAATTCTATCATGCATAATACATTAACTGAATATAAACAAATGCATAACAAAACAATATCATGAAAATTGAATACTTATCTTTATTTGTTTCGTGGGTAGACTCCTTCGTGAGCCTTCAGCTTCATCGTCTTCTTCATTCATAAGAGCATCGTTTCTTATCCAAATGCTAAGGTGGATAAGAGGTTCTTCAAGACTTGAGTTCTTCATATTCCTCATCGCTTGAGGTATCTTCTTTGGATGGTGAGAGCTTGATATTCAGTTGCTCCCATCTTCTTTTCTCTTATTATTAGCTGAGATTTTCCTTGTGTGTGCTCTTACCAGAGTCTGCTAAAAGTAATCACTTCCTTCTAGCACACATTCTTCGAATGAATGAATACCATAATCTTGGGAGGCTATTCAGGGTGGTTATCACCACTTCTACATTCTTCACTTCTTCTTCTACTGCTTTAAGTTGTTCTCTGATTTGAGAGACCCCCGTAAAGTATGATTCCATGGTCTCTGCATTCTGGATCTTCACATTCTTCAACTATTTTCTCAAAGTCATATTCCGATTTATGTTGTTCCCTTCAAATAGCTTGGTTAAGGAATCAAACATCTCTTTCGGTGTCTTTAGGGAAGGCACTTGTTGTACAAGTTGATCTGTGACTGAATCAGCAATGATCTTCTTGGCCTTAACCAAGTTCTTCTTGTGTAAGGATTTTTGCCTCATCTCCCTCTGGAACTAGAACCTCTCTACTTATGTAGGTGTCCAATTCATTTTCTTCAAAGAGATCATATACTTCCATGCTTGGAATTTGTCAACTTCACTAAGCTTATCATCAAGCTAATGTGATAGATCACTTTCAAATGAGAACCTCAAATGAAAATAGCAAAAGATTAGATCTTACCGATTTGAGGTGTTCGTCCTAGTTCTGGAGCTAGTTGATCTAGGGTTTGTCAGAGAAACCCTAATTTTCAAAACTTGGAATCTTTCAGATATGATTGGACATAAAGATATATCTCTTCAAGGCAAGCTTCCCAATGTACTCCTTTTTTGAAAATAGTGGAGGGAAGCTTCTGGAACAGGAAGCCCTAGTTTTCCAATTTCTTCTACAGAAATTCCTATTATTGTTTCTGCAATATATACAAAATTGCTGCTCCTCTATCTCTAAAAATTCGGATTGAGGTAGCCTCACATGTCCTGGTTCCAACAACATAGGTTTCATCAAAATTGGTTTCACCAAATGCGACCTATGATTATTTTCCCAAGGTGATCTGTTACAAGACTATTCCGAACAGTGAAGTTTTACGGACTTCCACGTGTCACTGGTTCATCTTCTGAGTTTGAAACTCGAACCACAAAAATTAAAGTCTGTTCCATTTCTGTAACATCTTAATAAATTTCATTTGGACCTTTGTATCCCAAGATATAGCAATTGTCCCCAGGTGTCCTGTTTAGGGATGAATCCTGGAAGAGGCTACAACCCTAAGTTGGAGGGATCATATATCCCCTAGTATAGTGAATCTGAGGCTAAAGTTTGGAAACAATGTACATATGGATTGTATATTTGACCTCTGCAATTTTCATCTCCTGAGCCTTTGAAAATCTTTATATATAGCGAATGTACCAAAACTTACCAGTTTTAGTATTTTAGGGTTTTTCCAGCTTGGGGTCAAACTAGGGTTTGACTTTCCCAGAGTTTCACTTAACCAAAAATCTTGACCCAAGTCTCTAAAATTTGATTTTGATGAGGAGAGAAATCCTATTCCAGGCTCACTCAAAAATTCCTCTTACACAAGAATCCCTAATTTCCCGCACCAAAAACTGAAAATGTCTGGAATCGAATTTTGCTTCGACAGAAAGATGTGCCCTTCACTGGAGAGTCAGCCTAGCATAAGTTTGCTGATGGATTGTGGAGAGAGGCCCAAAAATTAAGAAGCCCTAGATTTTGTAGCTGCACAATGTATTCTTCTCAGGTTAGCTCTGATACCATGTTATATTTTTATCATTCAAGCTAGCATTATGATCTTAGGATCTTTTAACTGAGAGAAAAATATGCACAACAATAAAACAAAAGGGACAAGAGACACAAATAATTTTCCTCGGGGAAACCATAAAGGTGAAAACCTTGTAACTTCGTCAGAGATAGAATCAGCACCAAAATTAAAACCCAAAAACATAAAGATGATCTCCCGACAGCAGTAGTGTCTCTCTTGTCACAGCAACTTCTCCTCTTACTCATGCGCCCTAATGAACGAGTGTGCATGTGATAAATAGAGAGACTCACTCTCTATTTATATTCTTTCATTCACTTGAAACCCACTCCAACATGTCGTCCTCACTTAACAATTACTTACTAGAGCTGACATCTCTAGGAGTGTCTAATAACCCTAGTGGCCCACAACTTGTGGGGAATTTGCCTCCTCTGACCAACAAGGAGGGTTATCCTCTGACCAACAAGGAGGTTTATCCTTAACATAATGGTGGGGACTATGTCCCTGAATTACAATCACTCACCTAGGGTCAACTTCTCTAGGATAGTATAATAACCCTAGGGCCCCACAAATGTGGAGACTTTAACCCTTGACCAATAGGAGGGTTACCCATAATTACTTGACATGACTTGTTACATTATAGAAACTCCTGATAGGAACATCGGGGCATGACATGACTCAAATACATTACAGACACATCCCGGAATAAACATCAGGGTACAATACATAAGAGATACAGATGAATACATTTCGAAGTTACAAATACATCAACACTCTGTACTAAACAATTGGTTAGAAATTTTGAATCCAACACATTCATACATGTTCCCAGAAACCTCAATAGTGTAGAATACCAAATGGCTAACGATGTTCTAGAGTGTCATATTCATCATCGCATATAGGAAATCAAGAAACTACATCATGCATAAACATATAAAAATATGCATACATGTGTAACATACATCATCTAGGAATTTTCATCATCATAAAATGTCTCACACAAAACCATAAAAGTGCATCCATGTGCATCAAATATATATATATATATAGCATGTCATAAAATGTTTAGTACAAAATGAGAAGCTACACAATATTTCTCAGTTGAATATACATAGGGATACAAAAATCCTAGTGCACCACCACACTAGGGGCAACTCCACTGGATACTAATAAGAGTCAGACTCGTCATCCTACTCCTTAGAATATTTCTCCTCCTCTGAGGCCTCCTCCTCAATAGAGTTGTCCTTGTCCTCCATCGACACTTACCCTTAAGTTGCCGCTCGAACATACTGTATCATGACTGCAATCCTCTTCATCAAAGGAATCCACTCAGGGGGCGCACGGTAGCATGCAACAATCAGATCATCATCCAAGTGTTGCCAACCATCATCAGAAACACCCTCTAACAAACTCTCAATATCACGATAGAGCGACCACAAGTTCCTATGGGGGGCAGGAGTGAGTGGATCCACCCCCTTCACCCTCACCCTTCGTCGCTCATAACTTGCAGGTGGTCATAGTCCAACATCTGCACATGCAAACAGTACATCATCAATGTCTGTCGTAAACATAAACTGCCTAAAACTAAGCTAGTAAACTATATATGCATGTAACCACATAGAACATCATGTATACGTACCATCTGTTCCTCAGGCCTGCCGTGGAGGTCGAGGCATCTCTGTGTCTCCCCTGTAGTCCATGTCTACATACAGGTAGTCCTCATTGAATACTGGAAACTGACTCCACTGTGTGAGTAGCTCTCGAATAGAGAAATGGCCCACTAGGCCACCTCACTCACAAACCATCATCTCGCTCCATCGAAGCTTCTGAGGATCCTAAGGTCTACTATCCTACACTTCCAAGTACGGTCGAAGGGTCAGCACCCTCTTGAAGAATAAGGAGCACAAAAAGAAAGGGAAATAGAAATCCCCTCCCACAGTCCCAAGATGGTTTAGTTCCCACCGGGCCATAGTCAGATACATTTGGGCCCACCCGTAGTAGGTTCCCGCCATCACACACTCCACAATTTGGAGCTACCCCCGGGGTATCTTATGGGTCCCAAATGACCCCAAGATCTGCAACACCATTGCTACAACTGCGTGAGTTAAGAGACTCTCAATGTCGCATATCAAAATATATGACCCATGCACATAAGCAAAGGCATAATAGTGCCTCTCATAGAGATCATCCAAATTCTCCCCATGTGAGAGCTTTGGAATCGTATCACCAATCACTGCCAGCATCGGTAGCCCCATTAAAAACTATACATCCTGTGGTGTAATCTTAAGATGCTTCCCATGAATGATGAAACACTCTGCCCCAACATCCTAAAAACCCACCAAAGTATTGAGTAACATTTGCAAGGTCTACATCGAGGAAACCTGCATCAACTTGAGTAATCCACATCAGGCTAGCATATCCCGCACTACCGCATTCCTCAAATAATCCCTCTGTAAGTATTCACAATACCACTCCCTCCACACAGGTCAATCCATCCTCCACAACAAACATGTTTCATGTCATACAAAGTCCCACATGCATAAAAATGCTCATCAAGGGATGAAGTCACACCTATTTATCCAAACTGAGCAACCTAAGTCACGACTTTTGGATGAACAAGCGTGACTTAGTACGCATTTTGGCTGACCAGCTGTGACCCAGATCATGCCTGTCCCCTCGATAGGTGTGACTAGATCATGACTGTTTGGCCGAAAAGAAAGACTCAAATTGCAATTTTTTCCTTGAAAAGCATGAACCTACCCAAAAAACTATTTCAGTTCGGCTTCATCCCTTGGTTGAGCAAATCACAAAACTAAACCTATGAAAAGGACGATTTTGGCATGCACTCTTACCTACAAGTCACAGATATTAAAACCACCATTTGGAATGAAATAAACCAGTGAGAGAGCTCTGCGGTACTCCACTCCAACTCAACACTAAATAGTAACAATGATACATGTCATGTGGTCCCCCCTTGTTTATAGGTCCCCTAGGGTATGTTTTTATTTCAAGCACTATAGAACCATTCCAAGTCCATTTGGGATGGAATTTGCACCGTTGGATTCAATTTGTCATCCTATATCTTTTGTTGAGACCCTTGTCTCATTTTTTCACATTAACATTTCAGGACACTTCCCGTAAGCCACCTTGATTTGCATACCATCGCATGATTCTCACGAGCCATCCACTCCATCCATACTGCACAATTGGCCATCTTTTAACCGCCATCCATCATCCTATAAAGGGGAACCATTAGTGTTATGTATTTATGTCCATTGGCCATATATCAAAAATTTCCCCCTTGCTTGATTGACCATTATTGAATTTCTCTTAAGCTCTTTTCTGACTCCTAAACGAATGCAAAGTTCATCGAGCACACTTGATTCCTTTCCCGCTCGTTAAAGTATTTGAAAGGGCATCTACATAGCCTCTTTTATCCTTTTTTCAGACAATGTATACTATCAAGAAAAATACCACCTTGTCACAATCAGGCTAGGAACGTTTCCCTTTGCATCCTTTTATGCTTTCTCGATCATCGAGATCGAAATTTAAGAAAAATCTCATCATAGGTTGTCTTTAAGCTCTTTTTTAGTATTCTCATCAAGAAAATATTGCCAAGAAAGCTTTGTTTTATTCATGCTCGTAAAAGTATTTGAATTACCGTCCAGTCAGTGTAAGTTTAACCTTTTCTGGCCTACTTGGACTACCAACGGTAAAGAAGTCTCCTATCCCCTAAAAAGGGTGGGAGAGCTCTCCTATGTACACTTTTATCTTTTTTTAGACACAAAATACTATCAATGAAAAAGAGACCCCACTGGAGTCTTCTTCCTATTTTCATACTCTCTAAAATTGAAAACGACATCGAGCATTGACTTTGTCGGGCTCACTAAAAACCCACGAGATCGTGTCACAACAGTGTCTTTAGGTGCCACCCCATGTATTACAGTTCGACAACATTCCCCCATTTGGGTTGCCTTAGTTCAGAGTATTATGTGATGAGTCTTCCTTGGATCCCCTGGATGTCAATAGTCCAAGTTACCTCCCTCAGTATTCCCCATATATAGTTACATTCTTGATATTACAACTATGATCCCACTCTCATGAGCCAGTTTCATTTGCTGCCAGGTCATCCCTGCCATCATACTCTAAACAAAGGAAGTTTGAGTATCTCATGCTCCCTTTCCCCTATTTCCCCAATTAGTGCACCAATCCCCATATTGTGCAACATATTTGGTTATCCCCCTCATGCTTCGGGTCAAGAAAACATTATTTCCTTGGTCAGTTGCAGGTCTCCCTTTGTCGACAACAACACATCTATTCTAGAGGAAAGACCCAGAGGTCCTTGTATCTTGGTTTCATTAACCTTATTGATGAGATTCTTGGACCACTTTGAGAGGATTCATTAGTGCCTCTCGGGATGGTTGTGTCTCACGTGCTTGACTTCAACTACATCATCGCACCATTGAGAGTCGAACAAGGTATTGGTCCATGTAGTATTTGGAAGAAGACCCCGGTTTTCACCTGACTCTAGGACATTGGTGAGTCTATTAGGGGACCTAGACATGTTCATGTCCCTTTTGATTTCTGGGTTGCGTTGGAAATAGTGTTTAGAAGGCCCCAAATCAGTACTTCTTTGTATATTCATGATTGATGTGTCACATTGTACCACAAAGACTCTAACTCTCCATCTGTGAGTCCATGTAGTTGTGTAAACTTCTAGATCCAACAGAGCATAAGTCGTGAACATATCGCTTTTCAAGAGAATTCTATGGGTTCGATGTATTAGTTATTTATATTAGCAAAAGAGTTGTATATGATCGACTCCTAGATTTTGGAGACTCGATCCCATTATTTATTCTATTGAAATTGTTATGAGCATGGGTATGCATGCCTCATCCATATACATGTCACATATTCTTTGTATCTCACCCATTGATGGGAACCAACATTAATACAAAAACCAAAATTCATCGTGTCTCGAGCGAGGAAGCGTTAATTCTTCGTAGGTCTCTGCACTATCCCAATGATCCTAGGATGTTTGTCGACCATACGATGAGCCCCTTCCCTCACAGATCAGGGGGAAATCTGTTAACACAAAAAATTGCTCAACTACCTCTACATCACCCAAACCATATTCATACATCTTTTTCCTATCTTTTTCCCTCATTTTTGACCTCCATAACTATGTTTTAACCTTAAGCTCTCTCAAAAAGATCAAAAAATATCAAAAAGGGCCTAAAAACCCTCAAAAGGGCTTAAAAACCCTCAAAAGAGATAAACAGCCACAAAGGGGCTTAAAAACCCCAGAAAGGGCTAAAAACCATAAATAGGGCTTAAAACCCTAAATAAGGTTCCAAAACCCTCAAATAGAGAAAAGGACAAGAAAAGCTACAAAATAGTGTGGAGGTCTCCATCACAAGATTCACCACTTATTCCTTTGCCCATTTTTCTATCATTTGTGAGTTTGGCGAGAATCATTCCTCTCACAATACCCACATCATTTTCTAATCATTCCATCGGCCCACCATGTCCCTAAATTGTACGCTGAGGCATCCTCCATACCATCAGGCCTGTGGAGAGGCGGTACCATCCAAGCTACGGCACAGTGGCCCAATTTTAAATAAAAGAGAATATATATTTGTCCCATCTTGTTTATTTTAGGTTAGTATTTTGCTTATCATTTATTGTATTTCTAATAGTTTGTTTGAAGCTTGTTTTATATTCATTTGAACTCTACCCTTCTATGCCTTTAATGGAAGGGAGGTCCTTTGGCATGTATCCAAGGTGACAACTTGCTACAAGCAAGGGATAAGTCAATTTGGAAAATTGTGAAATCGAGTACTAGCTTTACCTTTTGGTGACTCATATTAAATTCCAATCCAGATCGATGGTCCGAAATAATTTCGTAGATGGAAGATGCACAAAAGGAGAAAATATGTTGCAGGTCATGCGAAAATCCTCTAATCGGTTGTTTTCATCAAGTGGGGCTGAGTCCCTGCTATCAAGTTTCCCAAATTGATCCACCATGCACGTTCCAGCATGCTTTCCTGTTTTGGTTTTGTGATCATGGTAAATCTGCCAGATCATAAGTTGTTAGGATTTTATGATCATTCAGGTTTGATCCCAATTTTTGTAGCTGATTTTCGGTGCTCTATTTTTAGGTTGGTCTCAGGAGCCTAGTACTCTATAAATATACCCTCGAAAGAGGAAGAAAGGGTTTGACATTCATTCTGAAGCCTTAGGGCTTGTTTTTGTAGCTTTGTAAACTCTTCTTGGAAGTGTTAATGAAAAGGATTTCTTAAATGTCTGAGATTCATCACAGTGATCATTGTTTAGTATATTTTTCCTCTGTAAGCTTCATTTTCATGTCTGTGCAGTTCTTCTAATGCGTTTTTCATTGGACGCAAGGAATTTGTTCTCATTTTAGTGCTCCCTACTTCAGTTAACGCATTTGTTATGTGTTTTTGGTACATGCTTTGGAATTCATCTTCTATGCTCCATTACAGTTCTTAGCCTTTATTCTGGCTTCTGCTAAAAGTATTTCAAGATATTCATCCATATATAGGTGCCTCATGTTTCACTAGGCTTCTTCTCTTTTCCCCCTACCATCTCTCAAAAGATACTTTGTTGGATATTGATACCTATTTTGCCTCAAATTATAAAGGTTATGTCTGATCATTATTTGTTGTAAGTCCTTGAATGTTTTAGGCTTTGAATCCATTTCCCAATGGTGATGTTTGTATGTATGTCTTACACTCTTCTAAACCCTAAAAAACAGTTTCCCATCAAAATCTAGCCTTTTGAATTCTTGCTTAAAGCCAAATGTATATGTGAATGACCCTGTGACATAGAGAGAGCCCTTTCTGATTGCAAGGCTAGACTATAGTCTAAATATTGGTTTGAAATGGTTACCCCTATGATTCTCCTACTGCAACCATAGGACAAATTATAGGGTGATAATAGTTAGTAGGTAAGCTTAAGGCTTTGAGGTAAGGATCATTTGAGGAAATTTCTCAACACCAAGGAATTCGTTGTAAACCATCCTTCTTTGTAATTTTAATAAAAATATAGTTTCTTTCCTATAAGCATTTGTATGTCTGAATATCATGTTGTGTTCATTGTTTAAATTCTTGGTATTTTACATAGGATTTTAAACTATCTTTGTTATAACAAAATCCTGTCATCATCATGTGGTGAGACCTTTGACATACCTAATTGCCCTTAATCCCAGCACTTGGAGTGGAAATCCATGTTGTTTGTCAATCTTTTGTGAAAATTCCTAGCACTGCGCTTTCCCCTTTATCCATGAGAGGTACCTTTCTCGCATCGCATACCCCTTGTTATCCACAAATGGTGCCACCTCTTATGTCCCTTAGTCCATAAGCGTTTCTTACCTGAACCACTTTGTCATTGAAGGAGAAAAGTGGTACCCTGGGTAAAATGGGAAAAAGAGAAGTTTCTCGAGGATTCTAGATCATGAGCCTCATGTCCTCCCTTATCCCTATCATTGCAAGTCAGTTGAGCTTGAGATCCCGCATCCTAGTATCTTAGAGGCCACCTCATCCACAGATCTCTCAACCATCTCTATCCATTGAGCCTTATAAATACAAGCTCATGTCCATGGTTGAGGGGGAAAAACCATTGAGATATTGTTATGTTGTTGGATTGACGACTTGTCCCAAGCCATTGGAGAGCATAGAGAGAAAATTTGGATCTTATGGGGATTAAATGTTTGGTTTCATGGAGATGCATGTCAACAATAAGGCTTAATTGGTTGTAAAATTCTCCATTTTATCTAAATGCAAAGCTGATTGTTGTCCCACTTTACTGTTGTTGTTTGGTTTCACATGTAAATGCTGTTGGATTCTTTAGTCACTGACATGGATTAGTAGGTTATATTCTGGTAGATTTGATGTGTTTGCATGTATAATCTGATTGTAGGTACACAGTTTTACTATTGAAGCATTACATTCCAAGTATCTACAGCATCCAGGGAGGGTCTAAATCCTTTGTCATTCATTTGTTCAGGATCTGAACCATTCAGACCAAAGGAACACCTTGATGTCCACAGAAGGTGAAATATTCCTGCTAACAAATATGGTGACTCCACTGGGGAATAGATATATGTATCAGTTGTTCTGATCTTCCTCAGTTCTTCAACTCTTGTCTGAATCCATGCTCCTTCTCGAACTCTCTTCAGTCAGATCTGCTATCTGACTCAATGAATTTGGGTTTGAAACTTCCAGATCTGTTTAGATCTAAATCATTTCGGCCTTTCATGCTCTGTTTTTATGCTCAATCTATCATCGTTTACCCTGATCTGGTATTTTTCTAACTTGATCTAGCATTCTCTTTGTATTTTGGATTGTTACAGGGAACCATGCCTATGCAGTGGGCAAGATATGGTGCCACCACCTGAACAAGGTGGGCAGCATGTGGTGCCACCACCTGTATCATGTTGGCAAGTGGTGCTAGGATTGAACCACTCTTTCAATTCCCAAGAAGCGCACTGCTAGGTAGGCATAATTCCAAGACCTCCTTTTCCTCATTTTTTTAAAAATTTGAGTTGTTTTGCTTTCATCCCTGCACTTTCAAGCTTGTGTGTTAGAATATGATGCTTGTGTTTTGGAATTTTATGGTTTAATATTGGTTTGATTGGGAACTTCAAAAGTTAGATTAGGATTTTTTATTGTTCATTCACTTCTGTGTTCATTGGTTGTGACTGCAAAAAGATTCCTTGTTTTTTGAAAAGCTTAGGGTGTTAGTAAGATCTCTTTTCATTTCTCTTATATAAACTAAAAGAAGAACACTTTATTGGCATCTTAGTTTCATTTCTTGTTTGCATAGAGAACTTCTTTTTTCTTCCTTTTAAAAAGAAATTTTTTGACTGAAACTAGGTTATCATCATTGAGCGTTGGACATTGGATCTCTGATTGGCTTCACAAGATTTCAGGTTCTTCATGTTCTTTTGTCTCTTATGCATTTAGAACCATCTCATCAAAATAAAAAATATAGTATTTTAAAGTTAGATTTGCCTATGTTTTGAGAGAAAATGAAAATAGAGTGCATTTGCATGTAGTGTGCTTCTTGTTTTTCTTTTAAGAAAAGAGATTCTTCCCCTTCTTATTGCTTTCAGAAAAGAGAAATCAGTTTGGAAAGTGTTTCCTGTCTTTGATTTTGTGTTCAAGACTGTTGTTTGGAAGTATTTTTGGTTTTGAAACAAAATAAAATACTCTCTTTCCCTCCCGTAAGTAGGCATACTGAATGGTAAAGTGAAATATTTTGCATAAGCATACTACTTGGTTTTACTTTTTCTATCAAAACACCATGCATTCACCTAATCGTCCACTTTAAAATAGACGGTATTTATGGGTTAAAAATTATGTAGCAATTGGAGTGATAGGTTAGAGACGTGTTCGAGCTTCGTTAAGAGTAGGAGTTGTCGTTATTTGTCTGCATTACATCCCAGGACTCGCGTGGTTCTTCCATGTACCATCGGTATATCGAACGGCCTTTCATGTACCCTTGAGGTATATAGAAAGGTACTTCATGTACTCGATTGTATATCGAAAGGCCCCTTGTGTACGGTTATGCATTAGACAACACTACTACCGATTCAAGCTCCAACGTACCTTGAGTATATAAAGAGACCCCACTAGGATACCTTATCTATATGAGAAAATCCCTTTGGTCATATTGCTTGGAACCATACACCGAAAATAGCATTCAGGGAGATTACTACGCACGTACCCTCGAAGCACATTGCAAGTGGCACCTTATTGACAATCCTGGTGAGAGACCTGACTTTTTGAACTCCTCCTATCATTTTAAGTGTGCTTGTTTTGACCTATAGCTTGTGTAGGGAAATTTTTTGGTGTGTTTTCTAGTTTTTCAGACCCTAGGTTAGATAGAAACTATAGAAACCGGCTGAGTTAAGACAGTACAGAAGAGTACGGGGCTTACCACCCGATTTTATTCCTGGTTCAGGAGAAAATCCAATGGAATCTATCGACCAAGGAGCTTCTACCACCTCCCAAGTGGGAGATAGTGTGGTTGTAGAAAGTGGAGGACCATATTCTTCACACTCACCTCCCTTGGTCCAATAGCCTTCTCATGGAAATACCTCATTCAATTCTCCCACGGAAGTTCTTGTTGATGATACTGCCCATCTGGATTTTGGTCCCAATGCTCCATTTTGGCATACCCCTGTAGGACAGGTCATTGCCTCATTTGGCACTTGTTTAAAATATTTTGAGGATGAAGAAGAATGTAGCAAATACCGTGCTTCCATTCTCCATGCACAGGATATTGAAAATCAAATAGATGACCTATTAGGCCCAACACCATCACGTTCCACATCTGTTCCTATGGTATATTGTTCACTTATCGATTCTATGAGACCCATTGAACCAAATATAGGTCATCCAATAAAACCCCACAACCTAGGTCAAAATACCATCCCCACCACCTCCCATGTTATGTTTGTTCCTAATCCTCCTAAGTCTTCTGCACCTGGCGCTCAACCTTCAATTCCTGTTTCCTTAGTACCTTCTAGTGCTGGGGGGAAACCCCCAGCACGACCTATGTTATCTGACACTAGAATTGTACCTAGTCAAGGACAAACCTCTAATATAGAAACATCTACAGTTTATGTCTCTCCCACACATACTAATGTGATCAATCCCCCATCTAGTTCAGGTCAATGCTAAGGGGTACAACCTGTAACCATTCAATCTTCTGGAGGTTATGGTTATCACATACCTGTAGGTAATATTAATCATCCACCCAATCCTATAGGGATTCCTTATGCTGGAATTCCATACCCTAGTAACAATTTTACGCCATGGGGGAAACCCAACTGGTCTTACATGCCAGCCCTGGGGGGGATACTTATACATACTGTGGGAGGTGTCGAAGGAATGCCTCATCTAGGTCCTCCCCCTATGGGGCCTAATGGTCCTAAGGTATCTAGAAACTTTCCTCCTTATGGTCCTAATGGTCCTAGTGGTCCTGGGGGGCCTGGTGTCTTTCTTCCTTATGGCCCTGGAGGGTCTAGTCTCCCTCTGCCTAGTGGTATTGGAGGCTCTAGAGGTTTACCTCCTGGTGGCCCTGGAGGGTCTGGTGGTCTACCTCCTAGTGGTCCTGGTGGTCTTGGTGTTCCTAGTGGTCCCAGTGGTCCTGGTAGTCTCAGAGGCCCTAGTGGTCCTCCTCCTACATGACCTAGTGGCCCTAGCTGTCCTAATCCTGAAAGTCAACCCCCCACAGGCAGATTTTATGTTAGTTCTTCCTCACAGCAATCTGTCTTTCGGTCCACTTATGGTCCTACTGGTAATTATATGCCATATCAATATTACCAGAATGTACAACGCAACTGTCAGTTACCTTTCCTAGCAACTTTGGACCTACTAGATTTGTCCAAGTTGATTAATGACCCCATTTGAAACAATCACTCGTGGCCTCCTATTCTGGTAAATTTATCATCGAGCATCCCAAAGTTTGATGGGAAGCAAAGAGATGATTCGAAGAACCATGTTATCACATTCCATTTTTGATGTTCTTCAAACTCCCTCATGGATGATTCAGTTCGGTTACGACTTTTAAAACGAACTTTGATTGGTATAGCCGCAAAGTGGTACATTGAACTCCCGCAACATTCATTTATGGATTTTGGCTCATTGGCAACCGTGTTTCTTACACACTTTCAGCTTCCTATTCATTATGAAATAGGTACTAATCTCTTAACTTCTCTCCGACAGAACACCTCCACCCATATATCTGATCATATCCATGAGTGGAGAAGGTGGACAAGGCTTATGAAATCCCCTATTCCAAATCAGTTATTAGCTTATTGGTTTACCAAATCTCTGTTGCCTCCAATTGCCTGAGATGTGGCTATGGGCAGTGTTGTTACTGAAGAGTGGGCTATTAGTCGAGCCGAGTATCTAAAATTGGTCTATTCCCAGTCTGGAACCTTTTATGACTTGATTCCTCAAGCTCCTTGCCCAAGCACCGATCCCACCAAGCCACCAGTAGAAATACCTATTGATGGGATTTCCGGTTCAATCTAGTCCCTGTTAGTAGCGAAACCTGCCAAGCAACCCCAAACTGCCACCCCTACTCCTTCAACTCCTAAGGTTTCCACCGAGGTCAATTCTGTTCAAAGTACTCAAACCTCAAGCAATAAAAAGAAGGGTAAAAAAAGGAATAAAAAACCTAGAAACCAACAGGAGACCCCAATACCAACCAATAGTGATAACAATAAAGGGAAAATAAAGCAAAAATATCCCTATCTGCTATGCGGAGGTGACCATTTCTCAAAGGACTGTCCTCATCGGGACGAAATCTCCCAGTTTCTGAAATCAAATCCCACACTTGCAGTACTCACGGATCCTTTTCCCTCTCAACACCAACTAATAGACCACATGTCTAATCAGGGTAACTCTAGTTCATCAAAGGAAATTTGTATGGTGTACTTAGATACCATTAGTCTGCAAACTCAAAGTTAGAATTATGGAAAACGTGTATATAATAAAGAAGATCATTCTTCTTCAGGGAAAGCTCCCTCTACTAGTTCTCTAGAATCCTTGTCTATTGTCCCCCTATCTATCGAGAAGCCTACTCTCGCCATGATTTTGAGTCCACCTAAGAGTACTCTTTGAAAGGTTGTCTTCAACCCCAATGCCTGAGCTGCTCAATTTTATAATGTAGTTGAAGATCTTGCTCAGGAACCTTTTGCAATGTCTACCTTAGAAGTACTCCAAAGTTTCCCTACATAGCGCAAAAACTTGTTGACAAAATTAGGAGATTTAGACCCGGATAATACTAACTTGATTCATTTCAATGTTGAGAACTATAAGTCTAGGTTACCACATAAACTTGCTTTTCAGATCATTACAAATGTAGTTGGAAAGAATTTTTTTTGAATGGTGCTAGATGAAGGAGCTTCGACTTCAGTTTTGTCTCTGTCTTGTTGGAAGGCTCTCGGCTCTCTCGAGCTTGTAACATCACCTACGACTCTTAAATCCTTTGATGGATGGGGTATCCAACCCCATGGTCTCATATCAGCCCTAGTGATCAAGCTGGGGGGAAAAACCATTTCCATTCAACTAGAAGTGGTAGATGCCCCCTTGGATTACCACCTCCTTCTAGGAAGAAATTAGTTCTATTCCATGACTGTTGTATCCTCAACTGTATTCCGAACAATCCAATTCCTGCATCTAGGGAGAATTTTTACCATTGACCAGCTATATTTCTGCACGCCGAATGTTACTACCCCCATAGCTAATAACATCCCCATGTCAGGCTAAGCCCCTCCTCCTTACCAGTTGATTGGGGTAGGCATGTTGAAGGATTCATCCCTTATGGGGATTTTTCCATCCACTCCTCCTAGCATAGATACCGCAACACTCCATATGATTTCCTCATTTGATTGTGAGCCGAAGCGTAAACAAGTTGTTGAGTCCACCTCGTTTAGTTCACACGAAGCACTGTATGATGCCATTTAAACCTTGTCCGATGATCCTACTAATGACCTTCATCTATTGGCTTTGGATCCTTACCATTTACTGTACTGGTTAGAACCTTCTCTTCCTGTTCTAGATTATCTCTCTGATACTTTCCCTTCTGATAATTCCATTATGGAGATCATGAATATGAATGAGTCCATTTAGGAGGATCACCATCACAGATCCATGTACCCCCCCAACACCAGTTCAGTCAACCATGATTATGCATCCTTGTTTCCTACTGATATTGTCAACGTACCCCAAAGTCCTATATTGTTGCAAGATACTGATTCTGACAGAAACCTTTGCAACATCACTCACACGAATCTGATTGACATATCATCCAAGCCTGGTGCTATCGACCATGTTCATGTTGGGCAGAACTGCTTGGCAGATGAATCTGAAGCATACAAGATAGTTTTCAAAGAATTATGTGATATTTTTGCCTGGTCCTATGAAGAGATGTCAGGGATTGACCCATCCATTGTGGTCCATGACATTAAAACCTATCCCATAGCTAAACTTGTCAGGAAAAAACTAAGGCAAGTCCATCCTCGGAAGGCCGTAGCTATTAAAGATGAAATTGAGAAACTTCTCAAAGCTAGGTTTATTTATCATGTACCCCTAATGGAATGGGTATTGAACATTGTACATGTCAATAAAAAGCAGGGAACCATTAGAGTCTGTATCGACTTTAGGGATTTGAATAAAGCTTGTCCTAAGGACAAACTTCCTACTCCGCACATCAATCAGATTATCAACAACTGTGCTAGAAGTGTCATCTTTTCATTCATGGATGGTTTTTCTAGCTATAATTAGATTGAGATATTACCCTTCGATCAGCACAAGACGACATTCATTTTCCCACGGGGAACCTTTGCATATAAGAAGTTAACTTTTGGCTTGAAAAATGCTTCAGCCACATTCCAACGCATGATGTCCTACGAGTTTCACAATATTAAAGATATTTTTGAACCGTACCTTGACAACCTCCCTGCTCATTCACAGCGACGGGAGGACCACCCTAGTCATCTTAGAGAGATATTCCTGAGATGTCGTCATTATAATATACAACTCAATCCGCATAAATGTGTTTTTTTTGTTGAGATGGGACATCTGCTAGGTTTTGTGTTATCCAAAGATGGAATCCGGATTGATCCTTTGAAAATTGCCACCATTCTAGATCTACCAGCCCCAACTAATCTCTTTGAACTCCAAAGTTTGCAAGGGAAGGAAAACCTTCTCTGTCGTTTCGTGTGCAATTTCGAAGAGAAAACACACGGTTATATGCGTCTCCTCAAGAAGAACACTCCATTCTTTTGGGATGATTAGGGCAGACCCGGGTTCTATACTTTTGTCTTTGCACCAACAAAAGACCCACAGTGTTGGCCCTTTCGGCAACAACCTGCGGACAGGTTGCAGTCTCACCCGAAACAGCTATGGGATTCCGCAAAATCAGGTTTCTGGAAGCAGAAGAGGGATATTACTGTACCTTTAGCTTCTAACAAATGATAATCATAAAATACAGAGCTTTAACATTCACTTATTTAGCTTCACGGTTAGATAAACAAACAGTTCCTTGCTTAACCCTTTATTGGGAATTCACAGTGAAGTTAGTATTTAGCAGTGATCTTACTTATCAGTTATATATTTATCAATGCATAAAAGAACATAACAACAACACACAAAAGAACCACAACACAAGATATAACGTGGTTCACCCCCATTTTAGGGGCTACGTCCATAGAACTATGTTTTATTCAACTCTTTACAAAAACCATAGTTCTAATCTGTGCACTCAGCTGCAGATCCCTTCAATTCCTCAAGTTGCGCACTAAGATGTAGGTCTCTACGCACACATCTACAGATCTTCTTAATCACCCAAAACCCTTTGCGCACACAGCTGCAGAGGTCATCCACGCACACAGCTGGGACTTAACCTTTCTTACAAAATAGGCCTTAGCTTCGCATCAATTCATCTTACATCAAAAATCCTCAACTGACTTCTTTACAAGAGTGTTTATTTATACAGTGCACTTATTACAAAACCATGGGCACCCCGAACCCTAAACCCTGGACTTAAACCATGGGTTGATTACAAAAAGAGGGATTTGACTTAACCCCGACACCCCTAAGACTATTTTGAGTCGTAACTTCGCTTACAAGCTCCCACAAAACCCGCGGAGTTACCAAAGTCAAGGACCGTTAAGGTGCGCGCCCCAACAAGCCCCTAAGACTCACTAGTGTCTCGTCCCGGGACACTCTGCTGCCTTTCTGGTGGTAGAATCTTGTTGGCGAAGATAGTAAATGGCTTGCTACGGCTGCATCATCATCCCCTCTGCTACTACTACCATGGCCGCGGCTTGCTTGCTCCTTCATCCTTTCATCCTTAGTAGAATATGACCATCTCTCATGCTGCTGTCTGCTTCCGTCATATTTATGGTGGTCATGGGGGTCATTGGGCCTTTTAAATCTATCAGCGACCCCATCCTTCGAACTGCCTCCCATTCATGTCCTATCGAACATTTGACCATCCACAACGTTGGGTTCTTAATAGGCGGTGCCCCGATGATTGCATGCCACTGTAATTTTGCATAAGACAAACAACATGCCTCCATTCTGCTGGGCCAGGAGGATACATCTCGGGATCCTCCCAAGTCTTTCCTGAGGGGTTGTGCCTTTCTTCGTTCCACTTAGAGTGAACTTCTGCCTTAAATTTCTGTCTGGTTGATCGTATCTGCATTGCCTGCTTTGGTGCTGGAGATGCCTCCTCACAGGGAGGATTTCTCATAAGGTTCTGTAGACCTCTCTCCCTGAGCTCTCATAACAATTCCTGGACTTCATGATCATTCGACATGGTGCTAACTGTAAACTCAAAGAAGTGCACAATGCAGGAGTCAGAGTCTAGTGTAGCTTCGTATAGAATCTTGCAACAAAATCCGTCATCATGGTGCATTAATGACGCCAAATCTGATGGAATCGGCGGTAAATCTGGTCTGCATGGCCCTAGATTTTCCCCAGATCTCATCATGACATGCAGTTCATGTGCCGATGCTGCCCAGTTGAGTTTGTCCTGTCAGTCACATTTTAGGCTGTGACACACCTTTCTTCTTTGACATAACCACTAACTTCAGCTTCGCCTCAATGAGTACCCTCGACATAATATTCGCCTTCGACCCATCCTGACCCACACATCAACCAAACTTCAACCTTCAAAATTTGACAGTCTTCAACACTTCGTAGCTTTGAGAACAGCTTCATTATAGTCTAGTACCCAATTCCAATTGTTCTTGGTACTTAGACTGTCCTTCTTGCTATTACTTTTGAGTAAGGGGTCCCGGCTTGTCCCTATACTTCTTTAACCTACTTCCATTCACCATGGAAGGTAAAATTTCTCCCTTCAATTTAGCTAACTAGACTGTGCCACCATCAGTAACTCTCTGCACTAGGTATGGTCCTTTCCAATGTTTCTTGAACTTCCCCGGGAATCTCATGAATTTACTATCATATTAAAGCACATGATCACCATTCTAGAACTGCTTCCTCTTAATGTGTCTATCATGCCATGCTTTTTCTCTAGCTTTCTGCACTTGCTGCTGGAACCCTGCAATGAATCTGTCCTCTTCAAGTTCTAGTATCTTTGCCAGCATTTCTTTCATCATATCTGGGTCATCCATCTATGTGAAAGTAGATATTCTGAGGCTAGGAACAATGTACTCCATAGGCATGACTGCTTCCTGTCCATAAACCAACCTAAAAGGTGTATGGCCTGTCAACTTCTTATAGGTGGTTCTATAAGCCCATAGTACTGCTAGAATTCTAAGATCCCAGTCATTTCTGTTAGCATTGCAAACCTTCGTCAGAGCATGTTCAAGAATCTTGTTAAAGGCTTCGACAGTTCCATTCGCTTGAGGGTGGTATGCAGTGCTCTTCTGATGATATACTTGAAATTCTTCAGTCAATGCTTCAATGGTCTTATTCAAAAAATGTGATCCTTGATCACTCATAAGAATTATAGGACACCCAAACCTTGTCAATATATTATCAAAGATGAACTTCGTAGCTATAGTGGTGCTACAGTTATTGACTGGTTGAGCCTCGGCCCAACGAGTGAGGTAATCAGTTGCTGTAATAATGTATCTTGCTCCAGATTTCTTCGCAGGGGGATTGATAGGTCCAACAAAATCGATAGCCCATTTGTCAAAGGGTTGTAAAGTTACCTGTAGAACTAGAGGCATCTCATCCCTCCTAGATTGTTTGCCTATCCTCTGACAGATGTCACAGCTGTGGCAATATTCTCTTGCATCCTTATGAATTGTGGGCCACCACAATCCAGCTGTCAGAATCTTCTGTGCTGTAGATTTTCCTGGGTAATGGCCTCCTGCTGCTCCAAAATGTGCCTCAGCCAAAATTAATGGCTTTTCATGCTCCAGGACACATTTGCGCAGTATTTCATCTGGTCACATCTTATATAGTTGTCCTGCTATTAAGGTAAAGTCAGCTGCTCTAACCACCAGCTGCTTCTTCTACTACGTTGTCATTTCGGTGGGTGCAAAACCTGTAGACAAGTACTGAACAATATCTTGGAAATAATCATCAACCATCTGGATGGAAAACAACTGGGAATCAAGAAGACATTCGTCCAAACTAATGGGCTCTTCTCCTGACTCGAGCTTCGACAAGTGGTCAGGACCTAGATTCAGTCTTCCAGGTTTGACTATGATCTCAAAGTCATATTCCTGAAACAAAATCAACCATATGCATATCCTTCCACCTAGCATAGGCTTGTTAACCAAATACTTCAAAGCAGAATGGTCAGTGAACATCTTAAAATGATATCCTAACAGATAATGTCGAAACTTCTGCAATGCAAAAACCATAGCTAGACCTTCTCGTTCTGTCGTAGTATAATTTTTTTCTATTGTGGATAATTTTCTACTTGCAAAAGAAATAGGGTGATCAATATTACCTTCACCTGACTGAGCCAATACTATACCCAAAGCAATGGAGGATGCATCGACATGCACATGAAACACCTTATTCCAGTCAGGGAATACTAAGATAGGGGCATTTACCATCTTTTCCTTCAAAATATCCAAGCTTGCTTAACACTCAGGTGTCCATTCAAACTTAATATCTTTCTTCAAATTCTTTTCCATAGGGGCTGTAATCTCAGCATATCCTTTAATGAATTTCCTGTAATATCCAGTATGACCAAGCGTAGTGCGAAGTTGTTTAATAGACTTTAGAGGTGGCAGGTTCACAATAATGGCTATCTTTGTAGGATCCATCATTAATCCCTGCTTACATACAATGTGACCTAGCAGAATTCCAAAAGGGGCACAAAAGATAAACTTTTTCAAGTTCAAGTAAATATGATGTTGTCTACATTTGTCCAGCATAAGTCTTAAACTAGCTATATAGTCTTTTAGTAACCCGAAGATAGTCCAATCATCAAAATAAACTTCTAAGAATTTATGTATAAATTCCTTAAATGCAGAGATGACTACTCTAGAAAACATAGCAGGTGCATTCTTCAATCCAAAGGGCGTAACTGTATACTGAAATGATCCCATTTCTATAGCGAAGGTTGTCTTATGTCGATCTTCTGGAGCAATTCTAATCTGATGGTAACCTGAAAATCCATCAGTAGAAGACTACACTTCTTGACCTCCCACATTGTATAAAACTTCATCTGTAAAGGGAGTTGCGAAAGGATCATGTAAATAGGCATCATTCAGCTTTCTAAGATCAACACAGATTCTAATTTCTCCCTTAGTATTCTTTTCTTGCACCACCATAGGGCTGACCCATTCAGATTCTTCAACAGGCTCAATGATTCCTGCAGCAAGCATCTTATCTAGCTCCATTCTGACTTTTTCTTTATACTTAGGGTTCAGCCTATAAGGGCATTGTTTCACAGGCTTCGCATCAGATTTCAAAGGGATCTTTATCACTCCTATATCACCAAGGATACCTTTCATCTCTGAGAACTTCGTCGGAAATAGGTCCTGATACTCATGGAGAATTTGGGTAACCTTGCCCACCATTTCATCATCCCAATAATCTCCAATGGTAGCATACTTAGGGTTTTCTTCTGACCCAATGTTTACGGTCCACGTCTTCAGGGGCTGAGTCACTTTAGGTGCTTCCATTGCTTGTCCATGTACTTCATAGTGTCCTTCTGGCTCCAGAATTTTAATTTTGCACGGATCGTCATCCTCATCAATTGCGAGGTTATAACATTCTACTGCATTGGCTTCTTGTTCCTTCCAATTAGGTTGGTATTCTGCTATTTCTTAATCATCAAATACTTTAGTATGGAGCAACCTAACAGCTGCATCCAAAGCAGGACAAACCTCATTAATAGAAAATGTCAGCACAAAACTATCAACAAGACTATCCCAACTTATAGTACCATGGTGAAGCTCTACCTCCGCATACCAGTTCTTTGCTATAGCTTCCAGGGTGTGCACAAACCTACGTACCCATTCTTCACGAGGTACTTGCTTCCATGCTTCGTAGCATTGCTCCAAATGTCCCTGAGGACTAGTCTTACCATTAAACCTGCTTCGCACCACCTGAGGTTGGTCCCTGAATCTTAGGCAAAGGGACTTCTGGCACACTTCCCAATTATGAATGTACTTTTTGTGACCATTCCAACATCTGGCTGTTGTGGCTCTAAATGCTGAATCTAGAGTCTCCATTTTCTGTGAGTCTGGTACCTGCTCTGAGAATAGCACAATAAACTCTTCTGGGTCTGTTGAACCATCAAAAATAGGTAAGGTTCTTGTCTGTGAACTAAGCCATCTAAGAGACTTGGTAATTCTTGCACATCGATGTCCATGTAGCTCATACAGTCTATTATACCAATTCTCTAGGCCGTCATCTGAATCCGTCATGCAGGAGCTGTCACACTACCAATCCATGATACCTTCGGTAGTAGGAGCAACATAATCTTCTTCCTTCACTGTGATATTATAGATATGGTCCAAAACATCCTGGTCTTCATCTCTTACTGCCTCAGTGTACCTCTCTCCTTGAGAGGGATCCAATGGTACTATGACTCTCAGTCCTTCCTCTTCAAAAGTCATCTACCTCTTCTTCAAGGTTGATTACTACATCATTATCTATTGCCCATTCAATGCCTAGCAGTGCTGGATAGGGGTTGCTGTCATCAATTATTCCGATTACCTCAAAGTTTGCTAAGGTATTGACTCCATCAATATCTACTGATATGCTAGGGAGTCTTCCTAGGGGCACAATCTTCTACTGATTGGCTAATCTCAACTGTATAGGGGACCATTCCAGAGTAGGTTTTCCCATTTGTTCCCATGTCTGCTTATTTAAGACATTTACTTCTGATCCTAGGTCCAAGATGACATCAATCATGTCATATTCTCCTATCTCAGCATTCAATCTCATCTCCCTGCCATTTTGTCTGACTCTATGAAAAGTTTTTTCCTTACCAGAACTTCGCTGAGGTTCACAAGAAGCAATAACTTTCTACAACTCATTTAAAGAATTCTGATTTCTTAAGAGCTTCATACAACTCTGTAAAAAGGAGGACAGTGTACTTACTTTATCTATCGAAGCTTCTTGCAGCTGCGACTGCTGCTGAGGTTGTTGCACAGGTGCTACTAATGTGTTGGAGTCAGCAAAGTCTCTCTTGGCTTCCATAAATTTCTCTTTTTCTCTTTCGACATAAAATGCTGGGATTTTTTCTGGGGCCTTACGAACCCAAGCCTCGGTAGGTTGTTTCTCCTTGTTCTGCACTTCCGTCGTAGCTCCACTCCTGGTAACAACATTAATGGTTGGGACAGGTCGTTGCTCCACAGCAATCAACTGAATATTCTAAGTAGGCTACTATTTCTTTCTTGAACATTGGCTATCAGCTACGGGCATTGCTCAATCACATGGTCGACAACTCTGTAATATCGACATGTCATAGTTGGGTTCCAACAGTCTCTAGCTAGATGTCATGCCTGGTTACAGTTATTGCACACAACCTGGCCTCGTCCTTTGCCAGCCATACCACCACAACCACGACCTCCAAAAGTTCCACGACCTGATGTACTACCATGGTAACCATATCCATCATTTCCTTGGGCATCGTTTTGTACCCGATAAGCATCATAAGTTCGTTCTCTCATGAGGTCAAAGCTGTGACACTCATCTTCATTGTGTCCCACTGACTTACAGAACTTGCAATAAGGGTTCTTAGGGACTTGCACATACCTCTACAGGAGATATAAGTCTTCAGGTCGATGCTAGCCAGTTGTCCTACATATATCACAATATAGAACACTAGGGTTGAACGGGTTTGGTGCACTAGAATTCAGGAAATTTCTTACCACAGGACATTGTTCCTTGTCGTGACCCTCTGTCTGACATCGTGTACACCAAACCTCTTCGCGACTAGCTTTCCCTTTTTTCATATCGTGAAGCTCCAGAGCCATCGCTGCCAAATGCGCTTGTATTTGAGCGATACCATAATCATCTTCGACAGGGGCTGTTTCAAGCTTCATAGTGATTTCCAAAGCCTCCTGCTGATCCGCAACCTTCTGTTGGATGAGTGGAGTCCTGATGTGTGGTAACAAAGCTGCGATGAACCATTCCTTATGCTGCGCTGGTCCAATAGTGAAACTGACTTGATCTAGTAGAACTTTGAACCTCCGATCAAAGTCCCACACTAATTCTCCTTGCCGATACTTATTTCCTTTAGTTCAGTGATACACTGCGACTCTAATTTAGGCTTCTTAAATTCCTTTATCATTGCTGCTTTTATATCAGCCAAGACATGGTTTTGAGTACTGGAAAACTTCATGAACCAGGTCAAAGCGTGGTCTCTAAAATAAGTAACTAGTTGCGCTCTTCTTGTATCTTGATCCGTAATGTTCTTAGCAGTCCACACTGCTTCGCATAAGAAACAGAACTGTTTTGGGTCCTCTGATCCAATTCCTTTGAAAACGGGGAGCTTAATGTCGTCATTCATATGGGCCATCGTGGATCGAGGGGGGGGGAAGGGGGACTGGTAGTAGGTAGGGGGGAACTTACTGGGGTAGACTGACCTATGACAGGAATACTCAGGCTAGGGTTACTTTCAGACTGCGATGGGTTCTCAGGGATTATAGGTCTTCACTGCGGGGTTACCGGAGGGTTTCCAACAGAAGGGGTTTCTTCGGGCTCTGAAGCTACTGGACTTACGGGGTTAGATTCGGTATTCTGACCTAGGGTATAGGACTCAAAATTTATCTTGTACATTTTTCCACTTCGTGGCAAACCACTTTGCTCGTCGAAGGTACTTTCACTTGCAAACATAGGTTAGTAATACTAGATCTAACAGTCTGATTCAATGAGCAATATACCTTTTTCAGCCAATAGCATTTTAATTCTCAAACTAAATGAATTCAATTACTTACCCCTTGGCCCTTTGAAAATCTGTCGTTCGGCTTCGCTGAAGGATGTACTTGTGTCAATGGAGAACTCCATCACAAATGCTTCCAGGGTTCACGTTGTCCAGAAATCAATAGCTCGAGATATCTCGTTGTTCACCCTTTTCAATATATTAATTCTTGCAGGGGTCCAATCAGGAAACACACCTTGTTGGAAGTTCATCCTTCTCTTTGTTAACCTGGATAACCACTAGTGAAACTCTATGTGGATACTACCAAAGAAAATTTCATACACATCAGAAAAAATGTACCTTTGTAAAAATTCGTTTGAACTACAACGCAGATCTTTGTTCTATTGTACAACAAAGTTTAGATAAGTCTCTTCAAGCCAATCACCAATTTCCTTCACTAAGGGTCTCCAAAACATAGCCCTCGAGGTACGACGTAAACCCCTCTTGAGCAGATACTGAGTTCAACCGGAAACGGAACCAAATTTTTGGGCTTAGGGCAGACCCGGGCTCTATACTTTTGTCTTCGCACCAACAAAAGACCCACAGTGTTGGCCCTTTCGGAAACAACCTGCGAACAGGTTGCAGTCTCACCCGAAATAACTATGGGATGCCGCAGAATCAGGTTTCTGCAAGCAGAAGAGGGATATTACTGTACCTTTAGCTTCTAACAAATGATAATCATAAAATATGGAGCTTTAACATTCACTTATTTATCTTTGTGATTAGATAAACAAACAGTGCCTTGCTTAACCCTTTACTGGGAATTCACAGTGAATTTAGTATTTAGCAGTGATCTTACTTATCAGTTATATATTTATCAATGCATAAAAGAACATAACAACAACACACAAAAGAACCACAACACAAGATATAACATGGTTCAACCCCAGTTTAGGGGCTACGTCCACAGAACTGTGTTTTATTCAACATTTTACAAAAACCACAGTTCTGATCTGCGCACTCAGCTGCAGATCCCTTCAATTCCTCAAGCTGCGCACTAAGCTGCAGATCTCGGTGCACACAGATGTAGATCTTCTTAATCACCCAAAACCCTCTGTGCACATAGCTGCAGAGGTCATCCACGCACACAGCTGGGACTTAACCTTTCTTACAAAACAAGCCTTAGCTTCGCATCAATTCATCTTACATCAAAAAGCCTCAACTGACTTCTTTACAAGAGTGCTTATTTATACAGTGCACTTATTTCAAAACCATGGGCACCCCGAACCCTAAACCCTGGACTTAAACCATGGGTTGATTACAAAAACAGGGCTTTGACTTAACCCCGACACCCCTAAGACTATTTTGAGTCGTAACTACACTTACAAGCTCCCACAAAACCCGCAGAGTTACCAAAGTTAAGGACCGTTAAGGTGCGTGCCCCAACACTTTGATAATCTTAAGCACGCTCTGACTCATTCACCTGTGATACACCCCCTGGATTATTCAAAGGACTTTATCCTATACATTGCTGCCTTCACTACTACCATCGCTATGGTTTTAGTACAGGAAAATCTCTACAGTCGGTAGCACATGATTTATTACGCCAGTAAGAATCTCATGGATTTTTAAACTCACTATTCATGTGTGGAAAAGTTAGAATTGGCCACGGTCATTGTTGTACCAAAATTCTGTCACTATATTTTGCTCCGCACTACCACTATATTGGTAGACCATAACCCTATGTATTACATCCTGACTTGTCAGGTGCTCGGGGGAAAGTACTCTCGTTGGATAGTCATACTTGAGGAGTTTGATCTGGAATTTGCTAAAGCCACATTAAAGAAATCCTTGGTCTTTGTCAAGCTTATGAGTGATCTTCCCTATGCTTCAGTGGAATATGAGCCCAGTGATTCATTTCCAGATGAATTCCTATTCCTGATTAGCACTACTGATCCTTGGTATGGAGATTTGCTTATTTATCTCTAGACACAACGATTTCAGCTTCATTTATCCCGTGAAGATCGCTGTCGTATCCGTCACCACACAAAATAATACCTCATCTTGAATGATACCTTGTATAGACATGGGATTGACTCTATTCTCCAGTGATGCCTCACCCATGAGGAGGTTGGACACGTGTTGAATGATTGCCACTATGGAGCCTATGGTAGTCATTTATCTAGGATGGCTACAGCCCAAAAACTCCTTTGCACTGGCTATTTCTGGCCTTCTGTCTTCAAATACTATCATGAGTCTGTTAAGAAATGCCCACCTTGTCAACAATTTTACACTAAAATGCACACCCATCCTGCTCCACTACACCCCATCATTATCGTTGGCCTATTTTCCAAATGGGGGATTGAATTCATGCATTGTAAGCCTACCTCAGCCGGGGGGCATGGTTACATCATCGCAGCTATTGATTATTTCACAAAATGGGCTGAGCTCATGCCTACATATGCAGAAGATGGTAAGATTGCCACTCTCTTCCTGTTCAATCATATCATAGCTAGATTTGGAGTCCTGCATTCCATCGTTACTGATCACGGATCCCATTTCCGTAATCAAATGATGGATGAACTAAGTGCCAAGCTATATTTTTTCCATGAAAAATCTACGCCATATTATCCACAAGCTACTAGTCAGGTAGATGCCATTAACAAAGTTCTGAAAACTATTCTTTGTCGGATGGTTGGAGATCATAAATCCAACTGGAACCATGTTCTTTTCTTTGCTCTTTGGGATTATCGGAATTCGATGAAAATATCCACTGGTTTCACACCATTCTAGCTTGTCTATGGACTCGAAGTTGTCTTACCAATTCAATGTCATGTTCCCTCTTTACAACTTGCCGTCGAACTTCTCCCAGACACTTCCATAGAGGAAGAAATATTTTTGTACTTGAATAACCTTGATGAGACTCAGAGAGATGATTCCTTGGCTAATGAGGCACATAAGAAATGCGTCAAGGTGCAGTAGGATAAATCCATCCAGCCTCATGTCTTTAACAAGGGTAATATAATCTTGACTTATGTCAGAGATATGAAAAACTAGGGAAGCGTAAGTTCGAGTCCATGTCATATGGCTCTTTCGTCACTTCTAAGGTTTTAGAGAAAGGAGCCTACGAGCTCGTTGATTATGATGGGATCCCTTTGGGGCAACCTCACAATGGGTTGTACCTGAAAAGGTACTATGCCTAGGTATTTCTTGGATAGTATCTTGTATATATGTATATTTCTTGACTTTCAATGTGCTTTTAGTATTTTCAAGATGGTTTTGAGTTTAGTGTCTGAATCTGTTTATACCATGTTTTGGCCATGAAGATGGATTTCTACTATTTCGATGATGGTTCCTACCACCACACCTTAAATCTCGCCTCGGCTGCTTGGGTCCTCTATTCCCCAACTGAAGATTTGGTCAGTTCGTGAGTGGTTTGTATAGGTCCCACTACTAATAACATCACTGAGTATGAAGCAGTCATTGGCCTTCTGACTGAAGCTGCCTCCCAGGATGTTCGTAATATGGTAGTCTTGATGGAATCGCAACTTTTGGTTTTCCATTTAAACCATATTTACACCATTAGAAACCCTGTGCTTCTCCACCTCTTCTGGAGAGTACTTTTTCTAGAAAGAGCATTTGTAACCATCACTTATAGGCATATCCCTAGGGAACATAATGTAGTCGCTGACTCATTAGCTAATTACATCCTAGATTAGCATATTGCCCATTCATGACATTGAAATAAAACATGGTCCATTATAAATAAACATTCAAAGACACATAAAACACATATAAAATACATTTACCATTTGAGACATATAAACACAAGGTAAAAGTCAAAGTTTACAAAAAATAGGTCCTGAGACCTCATCTGAAGCACATAAGATTTCAGGAAAAACTACCATACAAAAATCTTGAAGCTGTCAGCTTTCAATACATATCTCATACACTAGTGGTGCTCGTGGTAGCACATCACTCCTCGAACTACTCTACGTAGCAGCCTACTGAATCAACCTGGTACTCCCGCTGTGGATCTCTGATATCTCATCGGGAGGTCATTTATGGAAGCATCTGGTATATCCAAGGTCAACCTATCTAGGTTTTCCTATAACTCCATGGTGATATCATCACCCTATGGTACAAAGTAAGCTCTAGCTTGCATGTCCAATAGAGAAGCTCCTCCAGGTCACGTTGCTCCAACATCTGCATGAGAATATACAGGTCTCGTCACTTACCATAAAAAATATAAAACATAAAAATGTTTCATCCATTTTAGGGTTTCTTGCTTCTTACCGATGTCTCCCCACTGTCCACCAGGTGGGAGTGGTAGGTCAGGATCTCCGATGAAGTCCGTACCTATGTAAGAATAATCCTCAACCATGAAAATCTGAACTCAGAGCCATCTGAAGAACAGGTCACCAAACTTCACCTTCCCTCTACCTGCTCCTGTATGATCCATGACCTGGACCCACCTCAACATACAGGGGTTTTGTGCTCTCGGAATTCTGAAGACCACTTGAGGTCTCATCTGTGGTACCCACTTGAAGAAGAAGCAGGCTAAAATGGAGCCACAGCCAAACTTCTTTAGCTATCCCTGCCAACACTTAGTCAGCTGATCTTTGAATATCGAAAGCATGGCTTCCGCCCAGTTGAATACCGTGGGTGCCATGGCCTCTATGCCATATAACATGTGTGCCATAGAATCCTGGTGCACAACTTGACTCTCGGCCACCCCCTGCATAGTAAATAGGATGGTCCATAGGGGCCCATCCATCACTTCTCTGATGGGGATCTTCTTCCCTGATGTCCTCGTCCTGAGAGCATAGTGACGATATATAAGCTCTTGAGTGGTAATATCCCCTCCACGAGAACCTGTCAGTGAGATGGGGGAACCCTGTCTCAAGAGACAAGTCAAGAAGTAGATGTCTTCTACTTCCACTGTAAGAATATGGGCCCCCACCTTGAAGTACTACTACTCTGGATTCCGCATCTGCAGTATGTTCTCTAGTAATCGCTCGTGTGACACCATGCTTGGGGTCTGAAATAAATTCAGGAGCCCATAGTCTTGTAATGCGACAATACAACCCGTAGTTGTCTCAGTGAAAGAATCATAATTGTCATGTTGTATTTCTTTCCATATTACCATGTTTTGAGCAACAAAAACTTGCCAAAAACAATCATAGCATGCATTAGAATAATCTCTAATCATCTAAAATCAAATAAATGATTTTTTATGAATAATGCTATTTATTTGAAATCTCCATGGCCGACGCCGCTTGTGGGCCATTGGAGATAGGCAGTGGCACCACCTGTCACCTATGTTATAGGCACGGTTCTTGAGAGGTACCGCGTATCCTTCAAGGGGTATGCGTAGTGCTCGCTTTTAAGGTTTTAGGGATTGCCATACAAGCCCAAAACCCCATCAAAACTCAAAATAAATATCAAATGAAAGAGTATGGTTTTAGCTGTTACCTGCAACTAACTGTGCTCAAAACAGATGGTGGGAACTCCCAGTATCAACTGCTGAAGATCTGGCTAAGAAAGTACTCCAAATTCTCTCCACTATGGGTAAATAGTAAAATGATTTGATTTTTTACGATTTACATGGCTTATATAGCCATTTTTGGGTCTGATATGCTATAGTTTTGATGTAAAATCATATTTTAGTTGAAATTTATCTATCATAGTCCCTTAATGCTAGTTATAAATGCATTTAACACTTGTTTCTGAGTTGATTTCGGGATAAGAGAACTATAGTAAGGAGATTTGGAAGTTTGTTTATGGCTTTTTATCACTTTCATAAAATGGAAAAGGTCAATGTACATTTATTACGACACTTTGGTCATGCTCTTTAAACCCAGTATCAAAGGTTCAAGTCCTTTTCAGCTTCTTTCCAAGCTCATAAAAAATTGACACTATGTAAAGAAGCATCATGGAGTCTTCTTTTCACCTCCTTTTCAGGCTCCTTAAACACGAAAAGACTGTAGAGTCCGTTTCCGGTTCTTTCAGGGCTTGTGAAAAGTGACATTGTGTAAAGAAACCTCATGGAGTTCTCTTTAAACTCTTTTCAGGATCCCTAAGTATGAAAAATATTGTCGAGCAATCTTGTCTTCTTCACGCTTGCTAAAGTATTTGCAGAGTCGTCCATCCGACGGTAGGTTATCTCTTTTTCGATTCGAATAGGACTATGTACAGAAAAGGAACACTCTAGCCAATCATGACTCGAATAGTTCTCTAAGGTATGATTTTACACTTTTTCGGGCCTTAGAGACTAAATCATACGAAAAAGGACCCCTTTGGATTCTTCTTCCGTGATCGTTCAGACTCTCTAAACATGAACGATATCGAGTTTTCTTTCATTGGACTCGTTAAATTAAACATTGAGAGACCCATTTTGGGAAGGAACCCCTCCTCTCTCAGGTTCGTAAAACATATGAGTCTATACTTGTATTTTGAAAAGCTATACTGAGTGTTTGTTACCCTCTTTGAACTCGTAAAACTGAAAAGAGGCACTCATCGATCATGATGGGGAAAATGGGAAGGGAATCATTTTGCAAATAACTGGCAGTAGTTTGTTATTACCTTTGAACATGGCACTTGCCTGCACATCATGTCATTCAATTGGGTATTCACCTGATCTCGATGACGATCCACTTTCATGAGTCATGTCAATCCCTTGAGTCTTTCAAAAGAATGCATTGTCCATTGTCGCATTGTGTGTTTGTCCTGTTCAGTCATGCTGCCTAGTATTTTTGTCGTGCCGCCTGATGTTCAAGGGGGATTTGAAGAACTTTTACCTCGACAGTCTACGCAGTCTTTGTGTCAGTATTTTTGAGTCATTCATGTGGTTACTACATTCACATCATTCTAGAACTATGTTATGAGTTTCATGTCGTCGATGTGAGACTCATGATGGCCCTCCTTCAATGACACTATTCCTTTCGACATCAGCTCATCATCCGGGAAACAGTCTTAGAAATAATAGATTCTCTCTCTCTCAACATAGGTTCACATCATTGACCTTTGATTGATAGAATCAATTGGGTGTTTGACATCATGACATCTATTCACACTCAGTATATTGTACTAGGGTACCTTGGGAATCATTGACATCAATGGTGATTTCCCTCGCACTTGTTAATAGTTCAAATCATTGGCTGTTATTCAAGTGGTTTCTACCATGTTCAACTTCAAATCATTGCAACCACATGGATAGAATCGTGCTTTGTGGAAGACGAGACAAAGACCCTGGGTATTTGTTTAAAGCGCTCATTTCTTTCCCCAGGTTGCAATGGAGTTTTGTATATCTAGAATGTATCCACATTTGTTTGGTCGTGGCTATGCTCAAATTTGCATCTGTATGACATAGATCTACGTTGTATGTTTGGTAGCTATGTCAAAGTTTGAGTCCTCTATCACATGGATCTACGACGTATTCTAGTAGCCATGCTTTTTTATTCCTCCCATGGATCTGCCTTGTATTGGTCTGTAGACATGAGTTGGTTACTTGTGTCTAAGAGTCAACATACTGATGTACTACAGATGCATATTTGACAACATGCTCTGATCAAGCTGATAGTTTCACCTCGTAGCGACGAATTGTTCTCTCAAAGCTCTTGTTTATCATATCCCTCTAAGACTCATGCTTTGGGGGGCATCCTGTTATACCAAAATCCTATCATCATCATGTGATAAGACCTTTGTCATACCTACTTTCCCTTAATCCCAGCATTTGGTGTGGAAACCCATGTTGTTTGTCAATCTTTTGAGAAAATTCCCAGCACCACGCTTTCCCCTTTATCCATGAGCGGTACCTTGCTTGCACCACCTATCCCTTGTCATCCACAAGCGGTGCCACAGCTTATGGCCCTTAGTCCATAAGAGTTTCTTACCTGAACTGCTCTGTCATTGAAGGATAAAAGCGGTACCCTGGGTAAAATGGGAAAAAGAGAATTTTCTTGAGGCTTCTAGACCATGAGCCTCTTGTTCTCCTTTATCCCTATCATTGTGGGTTATTTGAGCTTGAGATCCCTCATCGTAGGATCTTAGAGGCCATCTCATCCAAAAATCCCTCAACCATCCCTATCCATTGAGACTTATAAATACAAAGCTCATGTCCATGGTTGAGGGGAAAAAACCATTGAGGTATTGTTATGATGTTGGATTGACCACTTTGTCCAAGCCATTGGAGAGCATAGAGAGCAAATTTGGAGCTTATGGGGATGAAAATTTTGGTTTCATGGAGATGCATGTCAACACTAAGGATTAATTGGTTCTAAAATTCTCCATTTTATCTTAATGCAATGCTGATTTTTGTCCCACTTTACTATTGTTGTTTGATTTCACATGTAAATGTTGTTGGATTCCTTAGTCACTAACATGGATTAGTAGGTTATATTCTGCTAGCTTTGATGTGTTTGCATGTTTAATTTGATTGCAGGTACATAGGTTTACTATCGAAGCATTACATTCCAGGTATCTACAGCGTCTAGGGAGGGTATTCATCCTTTGTCGTTGATTTGTTCTGGATTTGAACCATTCAGACCAAAGGAACACCTTGTTGTCCGCAGAAGGTGAAATATTCCTACTAACAATCTTGTTACTCTTACCTGGTTTGTGTTTTGTTATGTCTCTTGCAGGTTACCCGCATAGATAAATCACTTCAAGGACCAAACCTTTGTATCCTATGGAAGGTGATAAGAGTGGTTAATACAAGAGGTTTATTCAATCCTACGGGAAGTTTCTATATATTGTAATTGTTTTGTTCTAGTGTTGAGTGTTTCAAACTAGGGAAACAAAATCTCTAAGCACTGGCTAAGAATTTCCTGTAACAAAATTGGTGACTATACTGGGGATGCTATCTCCTAAATAAATTAGTCTTCACTAGGTCAAACTCAGATTTTTTTTTTTTTTGCATACTGATCAATATTTCAAGACACATTACGAAATCTGTTGGTATGTTTAACAAATTTGGAACGCCTTATGCTCTGTTTTTCGATAAAAGATCAAATTTTAGCTTTTGATGGCTTACACGAACTTATCAACAGTTCATTAGCCACCAAAAATCCCAGCTTTTGACAGCTTAACAGTTTGGTCCAGGAATACATTAACCACCAAAATCTCATTAACTATGTTTTTTAAATATAATTTTGAAGAAAATATTTCAGTGCCTTAGGAAAACTTCTCAACAATTCATTAGCCACCGAAAAGCCTAGATTTCAGTAGCTAAAAACTGAATCCAAGATTACCTTAATGACCGAAAGCAACAAAAGAAGAAAAGGGTTAGTACATCTATCAAAATCAACCATCGTTAGCATGAGGAGAGCCATTATCGAGCACTTAACCACAGAAAAGAATGGGACTGCAAAAAAATCATGAGTGGGTAAAGAAAATGTCGTTATGACATTGAAGTTGTTGGAATATAATCCATCGGGATTATACAATATGTAAATATTTTAAATATATTCTGAATGTGAATAGTCATGTAGGAATATGAATAGGTTGGTTGGAAGTTGAATCACAACCGACATATGAATTGTATAAATAAAGGCATTTCCCAAGGAATAAGATGAATTCGAGAGTTATTCCTAATAGTGGTATCAGAGCTCCATAACTCCTACCTGCATGCATGCCAGACCTCCATTCTTCCTACGTTATCAGACCTTGGCCGTAACTCTTGCTTGCCTGTTATTCTATCATATTCTCTGCTCTCTGTTCTTTGTCTCTTCTGTCAACGATTTTGCAGATAACGTTCCTCTCGCATACCCTAAAACTGCAACCTATGCATGCCATTCTTTTCATGTATCCGCTCTCATCTGCAAGCGTGATCTCTCCGTATGGGAGTGGTATAGACTATAGACAATTTCCCTAAGATTCTTTCCAAGAGTTTTGACACTGTGTGTGAGAGTTGAAGACTCTCTTTGCTAGAAACCCTAACCTCGTGAAGACTGGTGTGTTTGACATTGTGTGTGCTGTGTTTTGCTGTGTGTGCTGCGTTTGGCATTTTAAGACATTCTCCATGCAAATGATTCACCATTCTTATCCCATCTACAACCTCCATCAATAGGTCGTCAGTTGTGGAATTATTGTGATTTATGCTCAAATATCTGAAGTCGTATTTTCTAGATTCATAATGTAAGCTGCAAGTTAATATGTGAGTATTGTTTGAAATCCAATATATTGTGTGTTGCGGCCTACAAAGAAGAAATCTCAGTACTTAAAGCTGAGAATATGTTGAATATGATGAGTCTTGTTGCTACAACCTGTTGAAGACCGATGATTGAAGGCTAAGGATCATGCCTTTACATTTGCATGAAGGTGAGAATCGATGCTTTTCCCATCACTAAGATTGTTGGGGGAACACGTGAGCTATGTACCATCACATATATTCATCATTTGGTGGAACGAGAATAAGTTCTTTTCCCATCACGAAGATTGTTGGTGTACGTTTGTGTTGAACCTTGTAAGGTCATGAGTCCACCCATTTGAATAAAATCGTGACAAATGAAGAGATTAAGGATGTGATTTCTGGAACACATGCGTTCTGGTTGTGCTCATATCACTATGAACAAATGGTTGTTGTGAACTTCATGTTGAAGATGGAAGCAGTGATATGTTATGGGGGATGACATTTCAATTTTGGAGGTCGCGTTGAAGAGGTAATTCATCTATGCAAAGTTTTGTCGAATCTTGGAGACATGGTGGAAATTCACTCGTAGGTAAACCTTTTTTGTTGGTTGAAATACAAAACCCTAATTTATGTGCGTGGATGTAAAGTGAAAAGTCTACAAGTATTTTTTATTTACATTGAGTAAAAAGGACCATGACTGATATATATCATATATTGAAGACTCTTGTGGAAGATATATGTTGTTTTGCTGGTGTTGATTGCATTGATACTGCTCGTGCAATTATTTTGCTGCTGCAACTAGAAGTACTGCATCAAGCTGCTGGAGTTGTGACCTGCCTTGAAGAATAAAATCTATGCGAAACAACTGCTAAAGACCGCAAAAACTATGTTGAAGTGTATTTTTGTAGACCGTGACCTTCTCCTTTGCATTGGAATTGTTGTAAAGCTTGAGGAAGGTGGCAGATACTTAGACCTGCACCTTTACTCTTTCTTCTTTTTCTCCTATTGTTTTAGTTGCAAGATTCAATCATAGAAGATACAATCTATAGCATCTGTAGTTGGTGCCACTCTCACTAGCAAAGACCAATCCAAAGATCATCCCAAAGGGGAAAGAAGCAAGAGAGGCAGAGGAAGAAGAAACTTCAGAGGTACAGGAGGCAACAAAAGATCAGATTTGAAGTGTAAGCATTGTGGAAAGATTGGACACACAGGAGATCAGTGTTGGGCTTTGTGGGACTCCACCAAAGATAGACATAACCAGAAGAAAGATGACAATAAGAACCAAGATGCTAGTAAATCTTCAGATTCTACTGTTGCACATTGTAATCTTGGTATTAATGAAATGACTTCACTTTAATCTTACATAGATTCTTGGCTACTTGATACTGGTGCAACATCACACATGACTTTTAGAAAAGACTGTTTTGAAGAACTTAATGAAACAATAAATGGCATAGTTTACTTTGCAGATAAGTCAAGTCTTAAACCAAAGGGAATGGGCACCATTCAGCTGAAGATGCCTGCATTCCCTGATTTCTTGTTGAAGAATGTTCTTTATCTTCCAAAGTTGCAGAGAATCCTTCTATCCTTGGTGCAGATTTGACAGCAAGGCCATTCCATCCACATGTTTGATGGAATCGTAGAAATAATAAAGTCCTCTAACAACCAAGCCATCATGACTGGATATGGAGATGGGAAGCTGCTGAAGCTAAAGGGTTCATCTGCAAGGGTTCAAAACTATGCCTACCTCTCTCAACATGGAGAAGGTAATTTGCCATCAAGTTTATTGTGGCATGCAAGATTTTTTCATTTGAATTATAACAGTCTTCGTTTGTTGAGAAAGAATGGTGTATTTGGTTTTCCCACCATTCCCAAAGAGAAGAGAAAATGTGATGCATGTATATTAGGGAAACACAGTAAGCTTCCATTCCATGAATCTAATTTCAAAGCAAGTAGGAAATTAGAATTAGTGCATTCTAATTTATGTGGCCCAATGCCAACTCCTTCTGCCAATGGGAATAAGTATTTTATGACCTTTGTTGATGACTACTCAAGAATGTGTTGGATTTACTCATTAAAGACAAAATTAGAAGCATTTCAAACATTCAAGGACTTTCATGCATTGATAGAAAAACAAGCACAATCTAAAATTGGTACACTTCATACTGAGAATGGGAAAGAATACACTTCAAATGCTTTTGAGGATTATATTCGCCAACATGGAATTGCACATCAGACTACAGTTCCCTACAATCCTCAACAAAACAGTGTAGCAGAAAGAATGAACAGAACCATAATGAATATGGTTCGCTTAATGATGTTTTTTAAGAATGTAAAACTAATGTTTTGGGGTGATGCAGTGAAATGTGCAGCCTATTTGAGAAACAGAATTCCCTCAAATGCTATTGATAACAAGACTCCACATGAAATGTGGTTTGGCCATCTCCCTTCAGTGAGGCATCTCAAAGTTTTTGGTTCCACCTGTTATGCCTTGATTCCAAAGGAGAAAAGAAACAAGCTTGGTGCTCAAAGCAGAAAATGCATTTTCCTGGGGTATGAAGAAAACTCCAAGGCATACCGTCTATATGATGAGGTAAACAAGAAGTTTGTTATTTCCATAGATGTCATTTTTCTTGAGACTAATAAAAATGACCAGTCCATTAAGAGAACAGCTTGATCGTTTGGAAAATTGTCCTCATCCAAAGAAATATTTTGAAAATGAATATGAAATTCCAAACCTTGAAGGAAATGAAGCACCACCAACTGATCAACCAGGACCATCACGGAAGATTCCTAAATGGGCCACAAAGACACTTGAAAGTGTCCATCTAGATGAAGTTAGAAAGATGGGAATGAGAAGTTCAAAAAGACATGAAGATGGAGGAGAAGCAGATAATTCAGGTGATGACATGGATGTATCATTTGATTGTGAATTTAATTTATCTGCTAACTTTGAACCAACTTCCTTTGAAGAAGCTTATACTCGAGTTGAGTGGAAAGAAGATATGCAGAATGAGTATGATGCACTCATGAAGAATGGAACTTGGAAGCTGGTTGACCCTCCAATTGGAACCAAACCAATTGGCTGCAAGTGGGTGTACAAGAACAAATACAGATCAGATGGCTCACTTGACAAGCACAAAGCGAGGCTTGTAGCAAAATCCTATGCACAGAAGGAAGGAATTGACTATGAAGAAACGTTTTCTCCTACAACAAAATGGGCTACCATCCATACCTTACTCTCTTTAGCTACTCAGAATCAGTGGAAAGTTCATCAGATGGATGTGAAGACTGCTTTCTTGAATGGAGACTTGAAAGAGAATGTCTTCATGTCTCAGCCAGAAGGCTTTGTTGTGAAACGAAAAGAACAAAAGGNACGACTTGTAGGAAGACTTATCTACCTTACAACAACTAGAATAGATATTTCTTATGTTTTTGGCATACTTTCAAGGTTCATGCATAAACCTTGTGAAGGACACTGGTTAGCTGCAAAAAGAGTTCTAAGATACTTGAAGGGGACTCAAGACGTTGGACTCAAGTACTCTAAGGTGGATGACTTCAAATTTATTGGGTACTCAGACTCAGATTTTGATGGCGATAAGGAGACAGGAGTATCAACTTCTGGATACACTATGAGTCTTGGATCAGCAGCTGTCTCATGCAGATCATGCAAACAGTCAGTTCCAGCAGATTCAACAACAGAAGCAAAATATGTGGCTGCAGCTGAAGCAATGAAAGAAATAGTATGGCTCAGGAAGATACTTGAAGATTTGCAACAAAAACAAGAGAACTCCAGTCCATTATTGATCGACAATACTTCTGCAATCAAGCTAGCTAAG
Source organism: Pseudotsuga menziesii (assembly GCA_001517045.1). Classification (NCBI taxonomy): domain Eukaryota; kingdom Viridiplantae; phylum Streptophyta; class Pinopsida; order Pinales; family Pinaceae; genus Pseudotsuga; species Pseudotsuga menziesii. The sequence goes on from LPNX010727601.1 coordinate 1,642,385, forward strand.
AATCCCATATTCCATGATCGAACCAAACACATCAACACAAAGTATCATTTGATTTGACATCATGTAGAGGCCAAGACAGTCCATCTTCGACATTGTTCCACAAATGATCAAGTTGCAGACATCTTCACCAAAGCGCTTGGACGAGAAAAGTTTGAAAGATTCAGAAACATGCTCGGACTTACTAACACCCCTTCAGATTAAGGGGGGGATTGTTGGAATATAATCCGTCGGGATTATACAATATGTAAATATTTTAAATATATTCTGAATGTGAATAGTCATGTAGGAATATGAATAGGTTGGTTGGAAGTTGAATCACAACCGACATATGAATTGTATAAATAAAGGCATTTCCTAAGGAATAAGATGAATTCGGGAGTTATTCCTAACAGAAGTGATGGATAAGAGACCCAAACCCAAGCTACCCTCCACCTGTCCCATGACTACAGCCGACCACCACAAAATGTTAAGTCCCAGTTACAAGGATCACTACACTGGCCATCTCACGGTTCTCATTAGAACTGACTGCACCCCTGCTCAAGTACCAATTACTGATTAGCCCCTCAAAATCAGCACCCTCTCCTCAGCCCATTCCACATTTTCCTGAATGCATCCTCGCTAATCCAAGCCCTTCCTGAATCCAACATGCTAATCCCCTTCCAACAAGGTTTGAATTTTGGTTTTTGCAGGTACAAGGAGAGCAGTCCAGTAATGAAGAAAGGAGGAGGACCTTCCCTTCAAACACGAATTAGGGGACATTTCCTATCTCAAGTAAAACCCATAGGTGTGCCAATTCATCAAAGATGCAGGCTATTACAGGTTCTATTAGAAAATTCATGGATCCCACCAGCAAGTGGAAGAATCATTTTCTCTCTCTCTTGATGGATCAAAGGCATTGACAGGCAAAGAAGAGTTCCAGGTTGATGAGGCCCTAATAGCAGAAGTAGTAGAACTCCCAAGGACTGGGGAGAAATGGTTCAAGACCACCATCACAAAGGATGTGGAATTCAGGTCTTACTTGAATCTTGAACACAAGAATGTAGTATGGAAGAAAAGCATACCTTGAACCTGGCTTGAGGAGAAGTGGCAGCAATTATTGAAAGAAATCTTGGTTTATATAACTTGTGAAGGCAGGTATAATAGGCTGATGACATACCACTTTAAATTGATGAATCATTTCACTAGTAGTATTCCACTGAACTTATCTTTCTACCTACACAAGAGCCTGACCAAGATGGCCCATCAGGTCAAATCCCAGCCCACCAAAATTGCAGGAAGGATATCCTATCATGGCCTGATATATTTCATTATCCAAGAACTACTACAAAGAAGAAACATAGCATGGACATACTTCTTATTTTGGAATGAGTTTGAGATAGGCTTGTAGCCAGAATAAAAAGTAAATTCTCCTTCAAAGAAGTCCACCACTCCCAGTAGTGGCAAGAGGAAGAGAAGAGCCATCTCACCAATGGCAGTGGATCAGCCCTCTTCAACTCCCAATACCAGCAGAACATAGTGAAATATGGATTTCAGTGGAAAGGAGGAGGAGGCCCCAGCACAAGGTAAAAAAGTACTTAACCTACCTTACTCAGATTCTGAAGAAGAAGTAGGGCAGGAAGTTGACCTAACAAAGTAGGTTGCAGTAGAACATGAGGATTTTCCCTCACCTACACCAATGGAGGGTCAAGATGAACCAATGGCAAAGACTTCCTCTACCAAACTAACATCCCAGAGAATCAACCAGTTATTAGGGAAAATATATGAACTAGAGGTCTTAGAGAGAGACATCAAAACTAATAATGCAATATTAACCAACAAAAATACTGAATTGCATAATTCTCTTCTAGAAATGAGAGGGATGTATATCCTATAGTAAAAAAAGAATATGAGATTAATGAAGGACATACTACCAAGGTTGCATAAGAAAAACTCAAACCCTAGCTCTCAAGCTCACCTTGTGTTGGAAACCCTAGCAGAGGCAGCAATAATTCTTCAGGATCTGGAGGCATCCCATGATGCTTATGTTATTCCAAACCCTATACAGGTTGAAGAAATACTAGAAGGACAAAAGTAAAGCTGTAAAAGGGTGATTAAAAGACTAATTAAAATTTTGCAAGAACATAGATTTCGGTGGCTTAGGCAAACGCAACAATTATTCATTAGCCACTAAAAGCAGAGCTTTCGGTAGCTTACAGACCCAGAATTTTGTTTTCTTAACCACCGAAAGCACATAAATAGTGCAAAAAGACATGCTTCCACACATAACCAATATTTATTGATCCCGCAACCTCAGGGATGAGTTATGAAGTTGAATATTAATTAAAGGCACCGATAGATTAGGTTTGTTCTTGTTTTGAAGGTGCCAAAGAGGTGAAAAGGGTCACAAACCCTACCTACTTTTGACAACCCATGACTTATCTGTCAGATAACAAGGCCTAGTTCTACTTTAGTGATCACTACAATTGTTAAATAGTTCAAGGAGTGAAAAAGTATTAGAATTACATAGACTAGCACTTAAATTAGGGTTTTTGACCTAATTTTTTCAAAGATAGTTATGTTATCTTTTTTTAGTAAATCAGATCCAACTTTCAAGATCCGAAATAAATTTTGTAAAGGATATAAAGCCTAGGACTAAGTTTGAAGCAAGGGTTTGACTTCTAAGACTTTTAGACCCTTATTGTTATCAATATTCTCATGTTATTCATCATTTAATATAAGCTCTTTTGCCATTATATGTCCAGGTTCCATCTCTTTTATGTTCTATACTTATGCTTGGATCTCTGATTCAGGTTTATTCTTTTTATCTAAATACCAGATAGTTGTCATCCTATCTTTATGTTGATGAATTGAATTGCAAGTATTTTTACTTATTATGATTATCCATTCATGTGTAATTTCTTTATATATGAATCTGCCAGCATAGTGAGTTCTCCATTTATTCACCTTATTATCAACCCTCTGAACATTGATAGTTAGAAGCCTTATATTTTTATTGAGTTTCATGCATGTCTTGATTGAGTTGGGTCTTGTAGGTCATCTGACTTGATCCATTTAGTAAACCATTGAAGAAACATTGAATTTACCAGGCATCCTCAAGTTACAACCTAGAGGAGTTTCCTGGAGAGCTAACAAATTGGTGTCATTTCTGGGGAGAGGATATTGAAGCTCAGCTTCCCTAGGGAACGACATAGATCCTACTTTGATGATAGACAAAGTCTGGACACTATTTTGGTTGTAATCATCTATCAGGCGACTCCATTGGAATAGGGTGGCTTCAAGAAGACCAAGTACTAGAGCAAACCCTCAAGGGCCACCAGTAACACTTGTTTTAGATCCAGAAGATATTTTAAGAAGAGCAAGGGATTCACTAAGATAGACCTCTAGAGCTACAAGAGGAGCTACATCAAGTATTTCTAGAGGTATTTCTACTATTATATATAATTCTCAGGTATTTATAATTGAATCAGAAAATTTTAGGGTTGAGGAATCTTCAAGCACTACTGCTTGTGTAGATCCAATCCCTGGTGACTCCACTGACATAAATCCACCCCGAATACTCTCTCATCTACCACCCACACTAGTATTATATCCTTCTACCCTTTACATACCCACATCCAATATGGCTTCCCCTCTGACCAAAATGGAAAGGATCCTTGTTGCTATATAGGCCCCTCTAAATTTACCTAACCCCCTCTCTACTATTCCTACTAGATATTATCTCAAATACATGCCTATGTTTACTGGAGAGGGAGATTTCACAGTTGAAGAACACTTAGAGGCATTCTACAGTTATGCTGAGAATATAAACATTGAACAAGAGGATGTCTACACTAGGGTTTTTGTGCAAAGTCTAGATGGTCAGGATAGGAAATGGTTCAAAGACTTGCCTACTGGATCAATAGCAGGCATTGAATCCCTAGATGACATGTTTTTGAAGCATTGAGGAGAAAGAAGAGACCACCTTTACTATATCATTGAATTTAGCAATCTGAGGAGAGAGAATGGTGAGTCCATTTCCAACTTCACCAAAATATTTAACAAGATGTTCAGCAAGATCTCTGCTGAGATCAAGCCAACTGACACTTCAGCCAAAATCACCTATGCCAATGCCTTTGATTCTGAGTTCTATCTTCTCCTCAGAGAAAGAAGATTAGCTTCTCTGTCACTCATGCAATCTGCTACTCTTGAAGTTGATTCCAATATCATTGCATCTCATAAGATTAAGGGAAAAATGGATAGGAAGAAGCAACCCTCAGATCCTCTAGGGGCTTCTTCATCAGAGAATAAAATGGAGAAAATGGCCAAAATTTTGGATAGTGTGATAGCTGAAATGTTTAGATTTAAAGACCAAGGGAAACTATGTGTGAGAGGTAAAGGGCCAAATGATTTTTCTCCCAAAAACCCTAATTTTTTCCCTTAAAGAAGAAACAACCCACTAGCTCAGATCCTTCAAAGGGATAGGAATCAAGCTAAGGATCAAATAATTAGAGCTCCTTTTTAGAATGTTGTACTAGAAGGATAACAAGAGTTTACTCACGAAGAAGGGGAGACAGAAGACAATATCAACTGTATGGAAGATGAAGTAGATCTCTCTTTCCTGATAGAAGCAGACTATGAGGAAGCCCTCATGAATGAGCATATCATGGAAGAATCTTTTATCAGGTAGATGATCAAGAAGGTTATAATTTGAGATCCATAATTGTTGCTCCTATGAAGAAGAGCCATGCCCCTACGAAGCAGCCTGCTCCTCCTGCTAAAAAGATTGTTTCTCCTGCAAAGAAGATGCCTACTCCTCCAAAACAGCAATAAAATCCATTACAGTGATCATGCCATGATCCTATTCAGCTCAAAGCCACATCACAAGAGGTAAGAACTCCTGACAAATTATCCTATTCTTTCAATCTTGATTCAGAAATGTAGAAGTTGAAAATCTCTTTTCCCTTGATAGAGGTGATGAGGAATGATTCCTTCAAGGCATCCATACTGAAATCTCTTCAACCAAGGACACCCATAGATGCTGATTTTGTGAACTTGCAAGATGATAATCCCACAGTAATCCTAGGTCCTATGATTGAAGAGCTCAATGAGTCTTGCCCACCTTTCTACATATCTTTGAACATCCATGATAAAATCCTTCACAACTATTTGCTTGACTCAGGAGCATCCCATAACCTAATTCCAAAAGCATTGATGGATGAGCTTGGCCTTAGTATTACAAAACCCTACCATGATCTGTTCTCTTTTGACTCTAGGAAGGTCAAATGCCTAGGCCTCATCAAAGACCTCGTCATAAACCTCTCCCAGTTGCCTTCAAAAAGCATAGTGATGGACATAGTAGTGGTTGACATCCCACCTAAGTTTGGCCTCCTTTTTTCTCACTCATGGAGTAAAAGGTTGGGTGGTACCCTTCAGATGGACCTTACATATGCTACAATCCCAACGTTTGGAGGATAAATAAAGACCCTCTACAGAGAGAACTAGTTCACCTACATCATTAGTGATGAAAAGAACTCTATATATCATCCCATCTATGTAGTAGACATAGACTTTGGGGCATGCATCCTCTAGATAGATGATTCCTAGCCAACATCCATGCAGCTTACAAGGCCTACCTATCAGCCACCTGAGGAAGTAACCACCTTTGTCAAGAGCATGTTTTTTTATGGGGCCAGCACTCAAGCCTCAGGAGGTGCAGGTATAGTCCTGATTTCTCCTTCAAAGGAGACTATACATTTGTCTTATAAGCTGGATTTCAAGACTACTAAAAACATAGAAGAATATGAGGCGTTGCTGTTGGGATTGAAGGTTTCCAAGGAAATGGGAATCATGTGCTTGAAGATATTTGGAGATGCAAATCCCATCATACAACAGGCGAACAATACTTTTCAAGCAAATAATTTCAGGCTGAAGGCATACATAGATGAGGTATGGAAACTTAGGGACTCTTCTCTAATTTTTGAACTCTCATATATACCTAGGGCTATGAACCATCTAGTTGATTCCCTTGATGTCTCTGCAAGTATGTTCATTTCCCCTTTGCCTCCTAGGCTGATCTATGAGATCCAAATCAAGTACTAGCCATCCCTCCCTAATAATGTGAAATTTTGGAAATTTTTTGAAAATGATGATGAACTCAGTAAATTCCTCCAGGTCATAGATGAGTTTTCTGATATGCATATTGATCAAAAAAACCTAAATGTGGAAGAATCCTAGAAAATCAAATCAGGAGATAAAATACGAGATCAGATTATTCTTCAGCTACCTAGCAATTATATACCTCAGGGTCTGGTGCCCCTAGAAGAGATTTTTTATCATAATGATGTCCCCTTTAAACCTGTCAAAAGGGAGAAATACCCTGCTTTCCATGAGCACAACCTAGGTATCCAAAATCATCCAAAATTGGTAAATTTGTCCAGTGAGTTAAATGCAGATCAGAAGTCAGAATTGTGTAGGCTTATGAAAGATTTTGCTGATGTATTTTCTTGGCAATATAGTGATCTAAAAACCTATGACACAGTTATCATCCAACATAGGATTCCCCTGGAAAAGGACACAATCCCTTTCAAATAAAAGTTAATACCTATCTGTCCCCTCCTTTCGCCAGTGATTGAGAAAGAAATCCAAAAGCTCCTTAATGCAAAAATCATAATCCCACTGAGATATTCCAAATGGATTGCAAACCTAGTGATAGTGAGGAATAAAAATGGGGAGATCTGGTTATGCATTGATTTCAAAAACCTAAACAAATTTTCTAAGAAATACAACTACTCCTTGCCCAAGATGAAGCATCTATTGCAAAGAGTCTCAAGAGCTAGTGTCATGTCATTCCTAGATGGTTTCTCTGGCTACAATCAAGTTTCTATACACCCCAATGATCAAGAGAAAACTCCATTTACCACTCACTGGGGTACTTTCATGTATGCCAAGATGCCATTTGGGCTAATGAATTCTAGGGCCACCTTTCAAAGAGCCATGGACATAGCTTTTGTGGGATTGAAGGACAAGTTTGTTCTCATATACCTTGATGACCTCACTATTTACTCCAATAGCCATGAAGAACATTTGCAGCACTTAAGGAAGGTTTTTTTGAAATGTAGACAGGTTGGGATATCTATGAACCCAAAGAAGTCTCAATTTGCTCTCAGGGAGGGAAAACTCCTAGGTCACATAGTCTCAGCAGAAGGTGTGAAGATTGATCCTATTCAAGTTGAAGCAATCCAGAAGTTGTCCATACCTAGTTCAAAAAAGGACATTCAATCATTCCTAGGTAAGATAATAAAAAATCAGGAGGTTTATCCCAAATTTTTCTAAGTTGGTAAAACACATAACCTCTATGTTGAGGAAGGAAGATGAAATCAAGTGGACAGAGCAAACAAGAAACTCTTTTGAAGCCATCAAGAAGGCTATCATAGAAGCTCTCACTCTGATTAGTCCAGACTACACCAAGGGTTTCTACATTTTCTGCTTTTCTTCTTATGACACAGTGGCAATAGTTCTATTGTAGAAAGATGATGAAGGCTTCAATCACCCCATTTCCTTATTTATCAAGACATTGAGGGATGCTGAACGGATATATGATTCTATTGAGAAACATGCCTATGCTCTCATCAAGTCACTGAAAGCCTTCAGGATTTACATTCGACATACAAATGTCCTTTCCTATGTCCCTTCTACTGTTGTGAAGGATGTCTTGACCCATATTGACATTGACAAAAAGAGAACTAAATGAATTTCCAATATTATTGAGTTTCACATAGAATTAAATCCCACCAAGCTAGTGAAAGGCCAAGGTCTAGCTAAGCTCATGGCTGAAGAAAATTGTGATCTTCTGGGAATGAATTTCATTGGTATAACTTGAGAAAACCTGTAGATAGAGGTAGTAGCAGAAATAGTTCAGGAGCAACATGACAATCAGCAAGTGGCTAAGAACTTGTCCTTATGTGAGTGGTACTCAGGTATTATTCATTTCTTGCAAATTTTAGAAGTTCCCCTTGGGCTTAGTCTGACTTAGGCATGGGATCTTAAGATTAATTCTATTATATTTTGTATAATTGATAAGTTGTTGTATTGGAAAGATCCTTCTGGTGTTTTGTTGAGATGCCTAGATAAAGAAGAGTTAATTTAGGTCATACATCAGTTTCATTAAAGCACATGTGGGGGCCATCATTACTGGAAGACCACAGCCCACAAGATTCTAAGGTCCGGGTACTATTGGATTGTTCTTCTCTCTGATGTGTATACCTTTGCAAGAGCCTGTGACAAGTGCCAAAGATTCATAGGAAAGTAGTAGCTCAGATATTTGCCCCTTAGACCTATTGTAGTGAATGGTCCTTTCCAGAAATGGGGTCTTGATTTCATAGGTGAGATTAATCCTTCATCAAGTGGTCAACACAAGTGGATCTTGGTAGCCACAGATTATTTCACCAAGTGGATAGAGGAAGTCCCCAGAAGGAATGCCACTCACCAAGTCATTATGAAGTTTTTTATATGAGAACATCTTTATCAGATTTGGTTTCCCAGTAAGGCTAGTGACTGATAATGAACCATATTTTAAAGTCAGTGCATTCTTTAACATGTGTGAGTCAATGGGCATTCAATCGGTTCATTCCACTTCTTATTACCCTCAAATAAATGGCCTTACTGAGTCATCCCATAAAATCCTAGTTAGAATCATCAGAAAACTATTGGAGGATAATCAAAAGAGCTAGGATTCTAAGCTAAAGTTTTCTCTATGGGATGATAGAGTGACTGATAAAAAATCCATAGGGACTTCTCCTTTCAAGTTGGTTTATGGTACTGAGGCCATTTTTCACATTCAGCTGATTCTACCAGTTGCAAAATTCTTTCAGGGGAAACATGATGAACCAAATGGCATGCTAAGGAGTATGCTTGATTTCGTGGAGTTGTAGAAAGTAAGCGAACAGGTGGTGGAGAAGTCAGAAGCTCATCAAAATAAGATTAAAAGTATTTTTTACAAGAAGGAAAAGGTGGACAACTTTTAGGTTGGAGATTGGGTTCTCAAATGGGATGCTGTTAGGCAAGACAAGGAAAAGCATGGTAAATTTGACTCTCTATGTATAGGCCATTTTTTGATAGCTCAGGTGCAATAGAACAACACTTTCAAACTAAAAAATATGGAAGGCGAGGAGGTGTTTGATGGCCCACTCAATGGGCAATTTCTAAAACTCTATTTTATCCAAGGATTTAAAGCCTTATTATTGTAAAATATTATTTCTGTTGTTTTTGTTTTTTGTAAAATAAACTCCATGCCAGACGGAACAGTAGAAGATAGGTTTAATTCTTATTTTTCAGGAAAGGCATTTGGTCTGGGGTTCTTGGGACCTCACAGGAAGGTTCCCATCCCCGAGTAGGAGCTAGATGTTATCTCTTAAATAAATTAGTCTTCACTAGGTCAAACTCAAAAAATTTATTTTTTACGTAGTGATCAAGATTTCAAGGCACATTATGAAATATGTTGGTATGTTTAACAAATTTGGAACACCTTATGCTCTATTTTTCCCTAAAAAATCAAATTTTAGCTTTCAGTGGCTTAGGAGAACTTCTCAACAGTTCATTAGCCACTGAAAATACCAACTTTCGACAGCTTAACAGTTTGTTCCATGAATAAATTAACCACTAAAAGATCATTAACTACGTTTTCTAAATATAATTTTGAAGAAAATATTTCGGTGGCTTAGGAAAACTTCTCAACATTTCATTGGCCATCGAAAATCCCAGCATTTGGCAGCTAAAAACTAGCTCCAATATTATCTTAACCACCGAAAGTGCCAAAAGAAGAAAATGTTTAATACATCCGTCAAAATCAACCATCGTCAACATGATGAGCACCATTATCGAGCACTTAACCACCGAAAATACTGGGCCTGTGAAAAAATCATGAGCTAGTAAAGAAAAGGTCGTTATGAAACTAAAGTGACAGATAAGAGACCCAAACCCTAGCTACCCTCCACCTGTCTCGTGACTGCAGCTGAACCACCACAAAACGTTAAGTCCCAATTAAAAGGATCACTACACTGGCCATCTCATAGTTCTCATCAGAACTAATTGTCCCCTTGCTCAAGTACCAATTACTGATCAACCCCTCAAAATCAAAACCCTCTCCTTATTCCATTCAACATTTTTCTGCATGTAGCCTCGCTAATCCAAGCCCTTCCTGATTCCAGCACGATAATCTCCTTCCAACAGGGTTTGAATTTTGGTTTTTGCGAGTAAAAGGAGAGCATTCCAGTAATGAAGAAAGGAGGAGGACCTGCCCTCAAACATGAATTGGGGGACATTGTCTATCTCGACTCACACCTATAGGTGTGCCAATTCTTCAAAGATGTAGGCTGTTACAGGTTCTGTGAGAAAATTCAGGGATCCCACTAGCAACTGGCAGAATCCTTTTCACTCTCTTTTGATGGCTCAAAGGAATTAATAGACAAAGAAGCGTTCCAGGTTGATGAGACCCTAATAGCAGAAGTAGCAGAACTACCAAGGACTAGGAAGAAATGGTTCAAGACCACCATCATGAAGAATGTGGAATTCAGGTCTTACTTGAAGCCTAAAAACAAAAATGTAGTATGGAAGAAAATCATACCTTTAACCTGGCTTGAGGAGAAGTGGCAACAATTGTTGAAAGCAATCCTGGTTTACATAACTTGTGAAGGTGGGTATAATAGGGTGATGATATACCACTTTAAATTGATGAACCATTTCATTGGCGGGATCCCACTGAGCTTGTCTTTCTACCTACATAAGAGCATGAACAAGATGGCCCATAAGGTCAAAGCCCATCCAACCAAAATTGCAGGCAGGCTATCCCATCATGGGATGATAAATCTCATTATCCAAGAACTGCTGCAAAGAAGAAACATAGCATGGACATACTTCTTTTTTTGGAATGAGTTTGAGATAGGCTTGCAGCCAGGAGAAAAAGGAAAGTCTCCTTCAAAGAAGCCCATGACTCCCAGGACTGGAAAGAGGAAGAGAAGGGCCATCTCACCAATGGCAGTGGATCATCCCTCTCCAACTCCCAAGACCAAAAGAACCAAGAGAGATCTATATTTCAGTGGAAAGGAGGAGGAGGTTCCAACACAAGGTAAAAATTTACTTAATCTTCCTTACTTAGACTGTGAAGAAGAAGTAGGGCAGGAAGTTGACCTAACAAAGTAGGTTGCAACAGAACATGAGAATTTTCCCTCACCTACACCAAGGGAGGATCAAGATCAACCAATGGAAGATACTTCCTCTAGAAAACCAAGGTTCTGGAGAATCAACTAGATATTATGGAAAATATATGAACTAGAGGTCTTAGAGAGAGAGATCAAAAGTAATAATGCAAGATTAACTAAGAAAAATATTGAATTGCATAATTCTCTTCTAGAAATGAGAGGGATGTATATCCTGCAGCAAAAAGGAATCTTATATTAGTGAAGGATAACTCCAAGCTCTATAGGATGATCATACTATCAAGATTGTAGAAGAAAAACTGAAACCCTAGCTCTTAATCTCACCTTGCACTCGAAACCCTAGCAGAGGTAGCAAAAAGTCTTCAAAATCCGGAGGAAGCCCATGATGCTATTGTTATTCCAAACACTATACAGGTTGAAGAAATACCAAAAGGATAGAAGTAAAGTTGTTAAAGGGTGATTAAAAGACTAATTAAAATTTTGCAGGAACAGAGCTTTTGGTGGCTTAGGAAAATGTAGCAATTATTCATTAGCCACCGAAAGTAGAGCTTTCGGCAGCTTACAGACCTAGAATTTGGTTTTCTTAACCATCGAAAGAACATACATAATGCAGAAATACATCCTTCCACATAGAACCAATCTTGATTGATCCAGACACCTCAAGGATGAGTTATGAAGTTAAAGATTAATTAAAGGCACCAGCAGATTGGGTCTGTTCCATTTTTGAAGGTGCCAACGAGGTGAAAAGGGTCACAAACCCTACCTACTTTTGACAAACCATTACTTATCTGTTACATAATAGGGCCTAGTTCTACTTCAGTGATCACTGCAATTGTTAAATAGTTTAAGGAGTGAACAAGTATTAGAGTTATATAGACTAGCATTTAAATTAGGGTTTTTGGCCTTTTTGTTTCAAAAACAATTATGTTATCTATTTTTGGTAAATCAAATACAACTTTTAGGATCTAAAATAAATTTTGTAAAGGCTATAAAGCCTAGGACTAAGGTTGAAGCAAGGGTTCGACTTCAGAGAATTTTAGACCCTTATTGTTATCAAGCTTCTCATGTTATTCATCATTTAATATAATCTCTTTTGCCATTATATGTTCAGGTTCCATCTCTTTTATGTTCTATACTTGTGCTTGGATGTCTGATTCGGGTTTATTCTTGTTATCTAAATACCAGATAGCTGTCATCCTATCTATATATTGATGAATTGAATTGCAAGTATTTTTCCTTATTATGATTAGCCATTCATGTGTAATTACTTTATATCTAAATCTGGCAGCATAGTGAGTTCTCCATTTATTCACCTTATTATCAACCCTGTGAACATTGATAATTAGAAACCTTATCTTTTGATTAAGTTTCATGCATGTCTTGAGTGAGTGAGGTCTAGTAGGTCATCTGACTTGATCCATTTAGTAAACCATTGAAGAAACATTGAATTTACCATTCATCCTCGAGTTACAACCTAGAGGAGTTTCCTGGAGAGCTAACAGGGGAGGTGACCAAATCCTAGGTTTTTTTATAAACTTGTCTTCAATTTTCAATTTTAGTTCATAGATTAGATCTACTTGTGAATCAGTATGATTTAGTTTGAAATTGTTAAATATGCCTTTATTTGCCTCTAATTATTTAGATTCTTGTCTCTATATGTTGTTTGGATCAAGTACGTAAGCTCTAACACTTTTATTTTTTCACCTATTTGTGATTTAAAAATCTTATTGGGCCACCACACCTTTCTTGAGGCAACTATCGACGCCACTGCACATTTCCCGTGTACAAGGAGTGATGTCACCGCTCTGTTTCTATTTACAAAGTGCAGTGCTAGACCTGTAATGCTCTGTACCAAACTGTCAAAGCGTGGTTCCAGATAGGGTTTCTCAATCCATAGTTTATTTTTGAAATCCTTCATTGAAATTTAGTTTCTGAGTATTTTTGGCTTTACTGCTGATAGTTGTAATCATTAAACAAGATATGGAAAATTCTATAGGCTTGATTTATTTATATTTTCAAGAGTTAGGTTTGATTTTGGCCTTTAAGCCTTCTTGTTCATTTGTCTTTGATCTAAATGGTTATCACTTTGAAAATAAATCCTTGGATTTAGATCTCTGTAGGATGTTATAATCAACAGAAAGGAAAAAAATATTTGTCTTGTTTTCTTCTTAGATTGTCAAAAGATTTCCTTTATGCTTGTTGTTATAAAATTGAGAGAAAATTGATTATAGATCTTATTATCATATTCAAATCTTGATTACTTGATTAGTCTCTTCAACTTTTAGGTTTTCATAGAGTTATTTCTTGTTTGTTTGCTTCTCAAAAAAAAGAACAAAAATATTTTTGGTTTTGAATCTTTCTTTCATTTGAAGAATTATGTTGTGTGCAATGTAGTGATAGTATCTTTTCTTTCAAAAGATATCTTATTGCATTTTCAAGTTTTATATTAAAAGTCTTTGCATGCTTTCAATGGGAGTGAACATATAGTTCAATATTGTTTTTTGGGGATTTATTTATATTTTGGAAAAACAAGAATCGAACCTCTATCCATTTTTTAAGTAGGACATATCCAAAAAAGTTAAAGTGAAATATTTGCATGTGCATACTTGCATGGTTTTAAATTTATGTTAATCACATCAAGCATTCACTTAAACATACAAGCTGAAATTAAGCTCTAGTTCAGGTTAAAAAATGTATAAATGTGTGATAGGTTACAGACATGTTCAGAGGTCTTTAAACGTAGGATATGTCGGTTTTTTCCTGCACTGCATATCGAGGATCATGTGTTTCTTACATGCATTGTTTGTATATCGAACTGTAACAACCTAGTTTTGACCCCAGTGCATTAAATATACATGATACATATACATATTGTAAATAATCATGGTGTAGAGATAAAGGATAAATCCCCACCATCGATTTGGTTATGTTTCAGTAATTGAAACTGATACCGATGGTATATCGGGATGTGCAGCATACATATTAAGTTGTGGCATCATGTAACTATGAATTTTAATTAAATAACCCAAACCAGCTATGTTCACTACAACCATATTGAAAAGGGCATGATTTCCTAAGCTTAAAGGGGGGGATGTTAAACCTTGAACCCATGGGGGAGAATCCAGGTGTATACACCCTGTTTATTTCTGCTCACCTTCCCTTGTCTCATCCAACTACCACCTTGAATGTTCTATTGTTAGCTGGGGTAGTTATTGCTAGCACAGGATTGTGACAGGACTCTTAGTCCTTTCCCACACACACACTCCACCAGGTTGACCCCGTACGCTGACAGGAAGACAACTACACCCGCGATCCCATTATCTCCACGATACACTCTCTCCATTGCGGGTGATTCATTTTCCTCATGTGGATTGAGATAAAAAGAGTCACGATCCTTGTGTGGGGGTTCGTTCGTTGGTTCTCCCTCTTCTCGGGGATTGCAAGTCTGTGAGATATTCTTCCTCCCATTCACACAGAAATATTGTTCCCTTTTTCCTGTTTGCACTCCTGTTCGAATGAGGTAATTTCTTGGGTGTTCATAATTGAACTGTGGTTGTTGGCTACGTCTTTTCCCTCACGTACAGATTCAGAGTTCGTTCCTTCCCCATTTCTGCCTATGTAAGTTCTCCAGTGATTACATTGGGTATCTTGCGTTGTGGGTTCATGGTTGTTCATTGGCTGTTGTTTCCCCACATTTGTTCGTTAAGTTTCCTTAATGATTTTGGCTGCTATAGGTTGTTGAGGAATCGTTTTCTCCATGATAGGGCCAAGAATGATTCAGGGATTTGTCTTCCCCTGTTCAAGCTGTGAAGTACTTATTTGTTGCATGAATGCAGTGGTTGGTCTTCAGAATGCATGGGAGTGGTGATGAGGTCCTGAGTTTTTTGACAAACTCGGTGTGTCTGGGAACCACATAGACAGAGCTAGAGGGCTAGCTTTCTTCTCCACAACACCTGAATAGTACTGGAAGGGAGATCAGGGTCTGAGGGACTGCGTTGCTAAGAAAGGATCGATTTCCTTGTGTTAGGTGTCTGTGGGTGTCCTAGAAGCCAGGTTGGTTCTGGTGTAGGTGTCCTTATCTCTTCAAGGAGATCACCAGCTTAGCATTTAGCCTTTCCCAACTCCTGGATGTCCTGATAAACCCAACGTTGTTAGCTTGGCTGATCCGTTGTTTTCCTGATAAACCCAATTCTGTTGGCTTGGATGAACTATGTATCCTTGTTATGTTGTTATCCTTGGCTATGTATAAGCCTTCCAGTTCCTTATTCCTTAGGGAATCATGCCCATCTCGGGGGTGGAAGCATTGCTGAGAGGTTAAAGAGCACACAGGCCTATGGTTGGGTAGAATGTTGCAGCATTGTAGCTGGTTACAGGACAGTTCACATAAGATAATTACTTTTGACTAATATATTTTGCAATCATATTTACTATTAACGAATTGTGATGATGGACATGTTGAAAGTTGGATTGTATATGAATGAATGTTGTTTTGCTTCCGCTATGTATATGAACAATTATGCATTATATTATGTTCTATGTTTTTAAGTATCTTACCTCAACATGATAGGTTTGATCATGTCCATGGGGATAGATGCCCAGATGTTTGGTGTTTAGTAGCGTCCTCTTACCCGGTCGGAGGGTCAGGGATGTTACAGTATGGTATCAGAGCTCTGGTTGCAACATGGGCCTGAATGGGCTGGGAAGATGCAGTGATAGAGCCCTGGTTACAACATGGGCCTGAATGGGCCATGAAATATCAATTAGAAGAGGTAGGTTTCCTACTCCCCAAAAGAAGAGATATTTTTGCTTAAGTGTTGGAACCATCGACTCATCAAAAAACTCAGTAAGAATTTCTTCCGATGCAGCAGAAGAGTTAGTATGAAGACCACCCGATAAAGGACAGTCGGCAGAAAATTTCACAAAATTTCGCTAAGGTTTGTTAACCGTCGGCAGGCAATAGAGGATGTGGGAGACATAGTTTCAGTGGAGATCAGCCAAAGACCACTGAAATTTCGGCTCCACTTAGCTGAAAGATCCTCCGATGTTGACTGTCGTTGATCGGCGAAGAATAGGAGACGGTTGAGCCGATGAAGAGGTGTAGAGAATATTTTTGGAAAAAATTTCTAATTCATGAAATCATCGGCAGTCGGCGACGATTAGTTGATCACATCGGCGATTCTTAGTTGTATTGGTTGTCAATGACACATTGGCGAAGGGAAAAGAAAGTTCGGTGATAATTAGTTGATTTCATCACCGACGACTAGATGATGGAACCACCGATGAATTGTGTCGAAAAAATTTAGTTGAATTTGTGCCTACTGTTGTGGCTAGCTAGTGGACTATCTTTCTGATGGATAGAGTCCCCGACCACCGATGCCGCAAAGGAAAATTTCTCCGACAGTCGATGTGACGGAAGACAAGGCAGAACATTTACAAAAAAATTCTAAGGAACGGGATCATCGGCGATCAGAAAAGAATAGTGGTTGGGATTTCCGATGAATAGTTGTTGGGATCACTAATGCATAGAAGATGAAGCTATCGAGGCTAGTGAAGTGGATCAGTGAATTTTAGTTGAACGAAGAGCCGATGCAAGGAGAAAATTCAAAAATATTTCTAAGTGTTGAGTCCATCAGCGATCGGCGGAAGTTAGTTGTATTGATCATCGATGAACATCGGAAGGAGTTAGTGGTTCGTGCACCCACCATTGTGGAAGTCTAGAGAACTAATATTTTGACGGATAAAGGTTCTGACTGTCGAGGCCGTAATATTTGTGCTTCTGACCACCGATCGAAAAGGGTAATGGAGGATGAACCGCCGTTGTGTCCACCTAAGAGACTAACAGTCCAATGAAACAATGGGTCCGATCGTCGACGTATCAAAGATGAATTGTTGTCTGGTCACCACATGATGGGAAACATAGTAACTTGGATCACCGATGCGTAGAGGTTAGTCCTTTCAACATCTGATGGGGTTTTAAGGTCCGCAGAACCCATAGTAGGATCGAATTACGGTTGCCTAGAATACTAATCGCCCGACACCGCAATATTTAGTGCTTTTGACCGCCGATAGGCTTGTGGCCACAAAATACATCGAAGGATCATTAGCCACCATTGCAGAAGCATAGAAAACTAGCCACCCGATGCACAAGAACACCCGGCCGCCGATGAGCAACATACAAAACTAGACATTTTGGCCTCCGAAAGACCAAAAAATTAGTGGGGAAGAGACCTGATAGGGAGAAAAGAAATTTTGGATTTTTCCCAGTGGAATTTTTTTCAGCAGATTCCAACTTTTTTCAGTGAATTTCAGCAAACTGTCATGGATTATAGGGCTGAACAAGAAGAGCGAAAATTTTGTGTTTTAGCAAAACTGTTATTTTATGAATTTCCAGAAGAGGAAGGTAAATAGTTCTGATTTATTTTAATGATATGCATCTAACAGTTTGCTACTAACACATTTGCAGAATTATAGATACCTCTAAGAGCAGTATTCCAGGTAGAACAGTGTGGTAAAGCAAGAAGTGGTTCAGTCATGAGAACCCATGACGGATATGATGCTCGAGTTTCCTACGAGCATGCGAGAGATGCCATGGGAGAAAATGTCCGTAATGGAAATAATGACATCGAGTCTAATGGAATGATATTCCAAGAGACACCGTCAGATGTTGCAGCCACCATGAGAAGTTTGATTAAAGCCCAGGAAGAGCAGCATCATTTGAATGCTGCCATGTTGCAGAGTTTGACAGATTTGCAGAGAAAGATAGATTCTAGACGAGGTATAGTAATACCAAAAGGTATTAAGAGCAGTACTAGGAGAAGGAGAAGGACTTCTAGTGGATCATCTGACTCCAAAGAATCTAGCGGGGATTCAAGCTCTTCTTCTAATAAAAGAAAAATAAAGAGACACCATAGGGATCACTCTCGAGATGAATTTAAGAAAGATAAACCTCCTACATTTGATGGTGAGATAAATATTGGACAAGAGGCTGAAGCTTGGCTTCTTGGGATAAAGTACTTTCAAGTGTAGAATTATTCAGGAAATATGAAAGCAAGAGTTGCCATATTCAATCTGAATGGAAGAGCATCCATTTGGTGGGAACACTTCAAGCAAGTAAAGAGGATCAGTGAAAGGAAACTGAAGTGGAAATAGTTCAAGAAGTATTTCAAGCATAAATACCTCTCTAACAGGTATCATGATGACAAGATTAAGGAGTTCCATGAACTGAGATTGGGACAGCAGACCATGGATGAATATGCAAATAAGTTCTTGGAATTGTTGAGGTATGTCTTGTACATCAGAGATGAAAAAGTGAAGGTCCAGTAGTTTCTGAGTGGAGTTCCTCAGTCTTACAAAGATAGAATTGAGTTTTACGAACCTAGAACTCTTAAAGAAGTGATAAGGAAGGCTAAGTATTGCTATGAGCAAAGAAAAGGTAAACCTGATTACCATAAGGCATGGAAGGACAAGAAGAATGAGAATTTTGACCAAAGGAGGAAAGGTTTCAAACCTTCTAGATACAGGAATCAGCAAAAGCAACCATCCCAATATGTGACCAATCCAGTTGGAATGATAGGTGGAAAGCCTAAAGATCCACAACAGAATAAAGGTCCACTCAAATGTTGGAAATGTGAAGGACCCCACTTGCGCAGATATTGTCCACTTGAGAATGAAAGTGCAAGGCCAGCTTATAACATGCAAGAAGCAGAAAGAGTGGGTCAAGTAGCAAGGGTAGTCCCTAGAATTTGTGCATCACTGGAGGCTGCTAGGCAGATCACCAGTTAGCTATGGTTGAAGTGGTAGGTAAGATTATTGAACAATATGTTTCTATTTTGATTGACCCTGGTTCTTCTCATAGCTACATTACCCCTAGAGTAGTGGAGAATTGTGCTTTTAAGAAGGTAAAGCATAGGAAATCTTGGTTAGTTTAGCTAGCCACTAGTACTAAGAGAAGGGTCAGTGAGGTGGTAGAGAAATTTCCATTGGTCATGAATGGATTGATCACTTGTGTAGATCTAAATGTTCTACCGCTTGGTTCCTATGATGTTCTCATTGGAATGGATTGGTTAGAATCCCACAGAGTAAATCTTGACTATTACAACAAGACTTTTGAATGCACAAATGAGGAAGGAAATCCAGTAGTTGTGATAGGTATTCCAAAGGTAATTTTAGTAAGGCTGGTTTCAACAATGCAGTTGAATAAGTTCTATAGGAAATGTTTCTGGTTGTATGTAGCTCATATTATGGAACCAACGGGAGATGAAACTCCTACGTTGGAAGACTATCAGGTGTTGTAGTAATTCAAGGATATGTTTCTTGATTAGATTCCAAGGCTTCCTCCAATGAGAGACATTGATTTCACAATTGAACTTGTGCCAGGAGTAGCACCAGTGTCCAAGACACCCTACAGGATGAGTACCCCAGAGATGCTAGAGTTGAAGATGCAACTACAAGAGTTGTTGGAAAAGAAGTATATATGGCCGAGTGTGTCTCCTTGGGGAGCACTGGTTGTGTTTGTTAAGAAGAAGGATGGTACACTTAGGTTATGTATTGATTACAAACAGTTGAACAAGGTCAGTGTGAAGAATAAATATCCTTTTCCTAGGATTGATGACCTCTTTGATCAAATGAGAGGAGAAAAGATATTTTCCAAGATTGACTTGAGGTCTGGTTACCATCAGGTGAGAATCAAGGATGAAGACATTCATAAGACAACCTTCACAACAAGGTATGGACATTATGAGATTGTAGTGGTACCATTTGGCCTCACAAATGCACCAGCTACATTTATGTGCCTTATGAATAGTGCATTCAGCAGGTATTTGGACAAGTTTGTTCTTGTTTTCCTAGATGACATTCTTGTTTATTCTAAGAATGAGAAAGAACATGAAGAGTATTTGAGATTGACAATGCAATTGCTCAGGGAGCATCATCTATATGCAAAGTTGAGCAAGTTTGACTTCTATAGAGATAGAATTCAGTATTTGGGTCACATTATCTCAGAAGAGGGTATATTTGTGGACCCTAAAATGATTGAAGCCATTATGAATTGGCCTACTCCAAGAAATGTAACAGATGTAAGATATTTTATGGGACTTACAGGATACTATAGGAGATTCATTGAAGGATTCTCCAGAGTTTATCATGCCATCATTTCTTTGCAAAAGAAGGGGATAAAGTTTGAATGGACATCAAGGTGTGAAGAAAGCTTCTAGCAATTGAAGAATCATCTCACCAGTGCACCAGTATTGAAAGTTGCAGATCCAAAGAAAGATTGTGTGGTATGTACCGATGTCAAGGGCCTGGAGGAGCCCTTATGTAGGACAACCACATGATATGTTATGAGTCGAGACAGCTGAAGGAGCATGAGAAGAACTATGCCACTCATGATCTAGAACTTGCAGCCATAGTACATGCTCTCAAGATGTGGAGGCATTACTTGATGGGTAGAATATTTGAACTAAGAACAGATCATTGTGGTATGAAGTATCTAATTGATGAGCCTAATTTGTATGCTAGGCAAGCAAGATGGCTGGACTTTTTATGTGAGTTTGATTTTGAAATCAAGCACATAAAGGGAAAAGAGAATAAGTTAGCTTATGTACTTAGCAGGAAGATGCAGGAAATGCATGCGGCATCTCTTAGTGTTTTCCAATCAGATTTGAGGCAGCAGATTGTTAATCATGTTGTCGGAGATGAATTGTATGAGCAGGTAGAAGACAAATTGCAGCAGCAAAGTCTTGAGAAGAGGTATGAGGGATATAAATTGAGAGAAGATGGACTTCTTACTTATAAAGGCAGAATTTATATTCCAAAGGTAGCATATTTGAGGAGAGTTGTTATGGATGAAATCCATCAAGCTCTGTATTCTGGTCAACCAGGATATCAGAAAACAATTGCTATAGCTAGAAAGTAGTACTTTTGGCCAAAAATGAAAAAGCACATGGCTGAATACATTTCAAGGTGCATGAAATGTCAACAGGTAAAGGTTGAGCATCAACACCCAGTGGGATTGTTGCAGCCTTTCCTAGTTCTGGAATGGAAATGGGAAGTTATTTCCATGGATTTTATTATAGGATTGCCGATGACTTGGAGACAACATGATTCCATCATGGTTGTGGTAGACAAGTTGAAAAAGGTAGCACATTTTATACCAGTGAAGTCTACGCATAATACTAATGACATTGCAAATATCTTCATGAAGTAGGTTTTCAAATTACATGGATTGCCGAAAGCAATAGTCTCTGACCGAGATGACAAGTTCACTTCCAATTTTTGGAAGGGGCTGTTTGCAGATTTGGGTACAAAGCTAAACTTCAGCACTGCATACCATCCTCAGAAAAATGGGTAGACAAAGAGAGTCAACTAGGTGCTTGAAGATATGCTTCGCATGTATGTGATAAAGAAACCAACCAAGTGGGAGGATTACCTACACTTGGTAGATTTTTCTTATAACAATGGACAGTAGGAATCCTTGGGGATGAGTCCATACGAAGCTTTGTATGGAAGAAGGTGTAGGACACCAGTGACTTGGGATAACCCAGTGAACAAGGTTGTGCTTGGACCATAATTGCTCAAGGAAATGGAGCAAGAGGTTGTAAAGATCAGACAGAATCTGAAAGCAGCACAGGACAGACAGAAAAGCTATGCCGATAAGCATAGAGTGAATAGAGAATTCAGCATTGGGGATCATATTTACCTCAGAGTGAGGGAAAAGAAGAGTCTTGAAGCTTGGGAGTTGTGCCAAGCTATCACCTAGATATTGTGGGCCGTTTGAAGTTCTTGAAAGAATAGGGCCTGTTGCATATATACTTGTATTTCCTACTAGTACTAGAGCTCATAATTTTTCTCATGTTTCTTTGCTTAAGAAATATGTACATGATCCTAACCATGTGATAATTTGGGATGTGATTTAGGTGGAACTCGAGGGAGAGTTCCAAATCGAGCCAATGTGCATCCTCGATAGGAAGGTCGCAATGCTCCGGAACTGAGCCATAGGGCAGGTAAAGGTGCAATGGGAGCACTACGGACCTAAAGAGGCTACGTGGGAGCTGGAGGATGCCATGCAATTGGAACATCCATTTTTGTTCAATTCTGTGGAACACTGAGGTGGTACCAGTGTAGCATTTTCTTCAAATTTTGTAAAGCACTAATGACATTGCTATTGAATGGGGAGGGGAATGTAACACCCTGTTTTTGACCTCGATGGATTAAATATACATGATACATATACATATTGTAAATAATCATGGTGTGGAGCTAAAGGAAAAAGCCCCACCATCGATTTGGTTATGTTTCAGTAATTGGAACCGATACCGATGGTATATCGAGATATGTGGCATACATATTAAGTTGTGGCATTATGTAACTATGCATTTTAATTAAATAACCATAACTATCTATGTTCACTGCAACCATATTGAAAAGGGAATGATTTCCTAAGGTTAAGGGGGGGATGTTAAACCTTGAGCCCATGGGGGAGAATCCAGGTGTCTCCACCCTGTTTATTTATGCTCACCTTCCCCTGTCTCATCCAACTACCACCTTGAATGTTCTGTTGTTAGCTGGGGAATTTATTGCTAGAAGAGGAGTGTGGCAGGACTGTTAGTCCTTTCCCACACGCACACTCCAGCAGGCTGAACCTTATGCTGGCAGGAAGACCACTATGCCCACGATCCCATTCTCTCTAGGATGGCACTCTCTCCATCGCAGAACTTTCATTTTCCTCATGTGGGATGAGATAAAAGGATTCATGATCCTTGTGTGGGGGTTCATTCATTGGTTCTCCCTCTTCTCGGGGATTGCTAGTCTGCAAGATCTTCTTCCTCCTATTCACATAGAAAGATTGTTCCCTTTTTCCTGTTTGTGCTCCTGTTCGGATGGGGTAATGTCCTGGGTGTTCATCGCTGAACTATGGTTGTAGCCTATGTATTTTCCCTCACATACAGATTGGGAGTCTGTTCCTTCCCCATTTCTACCTGTGTAAGTTCTCCAGCAATTGCATTGGGGATTGTGTGTTGTGGGTTCATGGTTGTTCATTAGTTGTTGTTTCCTCACATTTTTTGGCTGAGTTGCCTTCATGATTTGGGTTGCTGCAGGTTACTGAGGAATCGTTTTGGCCATGATAGGGCCAAGAACGATTCAGGGATTTGTCTTCACCTGTTCAAGATGTGAAGTGCTTGTTTGCTGCATTAACGTAGTGGTTGGTCTTTGAACTGCATGGGAGTGGTGATGATGGTCCGAGTTGCTTGACAAACTTGGTATGTCTGGGAACCACACAGAAAGATCTAGAGTGTTGGATTTCTTCTCCACAACCCTTAAATAGCACTGGAAGGGAGATAAGGGTCTGAGGGATTGTGTTGCAAGGAAAGGACTGATTTCCTTTTGTGGGGGTGTGTGGGTGTCCTAGAATCCAGGACGGTTCTGGTGTAGGTGTCCTTAGCTCTTCAAGGAGCTCACCATCTTAGCGTTTAGCCTTTCCTAGCTCTTAGATGGCCTGATAAACCCAACTTTGTTGGCTTGGCTGATCTATTGTTCATCTGATAAACCCAGCTATGTTGGCTTGGCTGAACTATGTATCCTTGTTGTGTTGTTATCCTTAGCTATGTATAATCCTACCAGTTCCTTATTCCTTAGGGAATCATGCACGACTCAGGGGTGGCAGTGTTGCTGAGAGGGTAAAGAGCATGCGAGCCTATGGTTGGGTGGAATGTTACAGTGATGTAGCTGGTTGTGGGATAGTTCACATAACATAAGTATTCTTGACTAATATTTTTTGCAATCATATTTACTGTTAATGAATTATGATGATGGACATGTTGAATGCTGAATTGTATATGAATGAATGATGTTTTGCTTTTTCTATGTCTATGAACAATTATGCATCGTAGTATGTTCTATGTTTTTAAGTATCTTACCTCAGCATTATAGGTTTGATCATGTTCACGGGGCTATATCCTCGTATTTTTGGTGTTTAGTAGCATCCTCTTACCCAGTCGAAGGGTTAGGGAACATTTCATGTACCATTGAGGAATATCGACAAGTACTTCATGTACTCAGTGGTATATAGGAAGGCCCCTTTCGAACCATTATGCATTAGACATCACTACTGCAGAGTGGAGCTCCCACATACCTTGTGTATATCAAGAGACACTTGCAGGGATCATGATACCAACTAAGAAAATCCCTTTGACCTTCCTACCACCGCAATACACCAAGAACAACACTAAGGTATATTTCTACACACGTTCCGTCCAGGTATTCGAGTATTCAGGAAAGGGTATGGTCCCAATCCTCCTTGTCACATTTTACTATTGGAGCCTGTGGTATATCATGAGTTGTGGTGATTTGACAATCCTGTGAGGATCCATATTTTCAAACCACTCCTATCATAGTTTTGATTATTTCTTTAGCCTGAATAGAATTTGATTTGCTTAATTATCTAAAGGTTTGTTTCTGAGATCAGTTTGACATTCTCAAACTAGACGAATTCCCTTAGAGATGGTCTAGTCATATACAATGATTATCACCCGAATATCCTTGAAACCCTATGAACCGACCTCCCATGGAGCGAGATATGCACACAATTTTTTAATCAAGTAGTATATCCATGTCTGAATTGGAAGGAGTTCCGGTTATGGAAGAGGGGGTTGAATTCTCCTCTCCTTCCAATGTTCCCATTAATGATTATCTAGTACCACCTTTAGCAAAACAACCCTCCTTTAGAGATCCATATTTTGTCGTCCAGACTCCAACTAGAGCTAGGCTCAATCAATTCCAACCTGATTATACACTTTCTCCCATATTTGGTCCAAAAACTTTGTTTTGGGAAACTTCCTTGGGACAAGCTGTCTACCAATTCAGTTCTACTAGTGCCACAAATGTTTATTCTATGGAGCTATCTCCAAACCCTAGAATAGATTTACCTTATATCCTACCCAGTGATATTCTAGGTAGATCATTAAATATCCCTTCTAGTTTTATTATAGCAAATGCTCCACCCATTCCAACGGTCACTAGGCTTACCACTCCTACGAGAGTGTCATAGTTTGTTCCAAATCCAATTGCAAATTCCCTGTTGGGAAGTACTTCTATGCCTCCCGTGGGTTTTCCAAATATTAGAAATAATTTTTTACCCCTCATATCCCATGCATCTAGAGGACCTTATGTTCATGTTTTACAAAATATTTCACAACCTATTGCTCCAGTTGTAGGATTTAGTGGTCCTATTGGTCTTGCTTCACAACCACCCACATCTGCTTGGGTCCCTCTTCAAAAACCCAATATTGTTAATCAATACCTTAGCAGGGAATAATACAATAATATGTTATATGTCCCTTATTCCGGATGAGTTACCAATAAATGGAATGAACCTATCTACGAACCCCAAGAGGGACTTAGCTATGGAAAAGCACCATAATTTATGGGTCAAAACACTCCCAATTACCAACAATTTGTAGGGTACTATGTCCAACCTCAACCGACCTATGTTCCTACTGGGGTAACCTTACCTTATCAATACTATAATCACTCCAACCTAACCAACAACTCCTGTTTTTTGCTACTTTGGATTTTCCATGCTTTTCCAAATTGATTAATGATCCCATCCAACACGACCCTTTTTAGGAAACAATTCCAGTCAAGTTACCATCACATATCCCGAAGTTTGATGGAAAGCAAGGTGAAGATCCAAAAAAACATGTCATGACATTTCATGTGTTGTGTTCTTCAAACTCCTTGATGGACGACTATATCTGTTTGAGGCTCTTCCAGAGAAATTTGACTGGTACAAACGCTAAGTGGTATATTGAACTTCCATAAGAATCGTTTATGGA
The DNA here is from genome assembly GCA_001517045.1 of Pseudotsuga menziesii. Taxonomy (NCBI): domain Eukaryota; kingdom Viridiplantae; phylum Streptophyta; class Pinopsida; order Pinales; family Pinaceae; genus Pseudotsuga; species Pseudotsuga menziesii. The sequence continues at coordinate 1,668,408 of LPNX010727601.1, forward strand.
TTTTAATTCATTGGAAACTATATTGCTTAACACTTTCCAGCTACCAATTCGTTATGATACTGGTACAGATATTTTTACCGCTCTTTAGCAGAATACTTCCACTCACATCTCCAATCACATTCATGAGTGGAGGAGACATCAAAGCTTAATCAAAGATCCTATTCTGGATGAACTTTTAGCTGACTGGTTTACTAAATCTGTGTTACTTCCTATCACTCATGATGTGGCTATGGGAGGTGTTGTTACAGAGAAACAAGCTATTATCCAGGCTCAATATTTGGACTTAGTTTATTCTCAGTCCAGACCTTATATGGTTTGATCCATAATGATCCTTGTCCCAGTATTGGTCCTACCAAGACACCTGCTGAAACTCATGTAGATGGTGTTGTAGTTTCAATCCAAACTCCATCCATAGTGAAGCTTGCCAAGCAACAAAGTTCTTCTCCTACCACTTCTTTCGCTCCTATTGTTTCTGTCGAGGTGAATGCTATCCAATCTTTGCAAACACCCAATAATAATAAAAAAGGTAAAGGTAAAGTGAACAAATCTAGAAACCAATAGGACAATCCTAAGAATACGACTCCATACAATGAGTCCAAACCCAAACGGAAAGATAAGTATGCCTCTTGTTATGTAGAGATGATCACTTCACATAGGAATGTCCTAGGCATGAAGAGATCAACATGTTTTTGAAAAATAACCCTACACCGGCAGTGCTAATTGACCCTTTCTCATCTTAGCGCAATTAATTGATCACACATATTTACATGGTCCACTATTACATATGGCTCAAAAGTTCCATGAAATATTGCCACGAATAAGTTAAAATGGTAATTTTCATGGATAAATTGATAAATATTGTGAATAGAAATTGTTCTAGCCCCTAGTCATCATCGTTACTGCGACATAAATGACTGTTTGTCTTTATAGAGACAAATTCTCATCTCTATTGCGAAGAAGGCACATGTTCATCGCTCTATCGATGAAACTCTAAACATTTCCAAATCAACGGTCATCATAGTAACAATCATTGAATTTTTCTTACTGTTCAAATTTGATCATTGTGTATTTTCATTGTAACCACCACGATCATTGATCTATAAATACATGTTCTTAAGACATATTTCATCAATTGTTTTTCTATAGTTGCAATAATTTTTCTGCTTATTCTTTGAGCTGTGATTTCAAGAGTCTGGTACTAGTTTAACACATCAAATTTTTTATCTCCTTTGGTTTTGAGGTTAGTATTTTTAAATTCTTTGTCTCCTTTAATGTGTAGGGTCATACATAAAGTGAGTCGACTATCATTAAACGAAATTTGGGGTCTAAAATGGGCCTTATAAGAAAATGTGCCAACAATAAGTTCTTGTGAGTTGGAATTCAAGAACCAATAGAATTCCATTAAAATGAGTCAAACATAATGGTTGAATTGACATATTTGTCATAAAAAAATCTACCTTTTTTTTCGTATTTTCAACATATCTCCCTGTGGTTTTACGCAAATTTCAATCGAGAGAGCTTGTTGGATGTGGAATTTGATTCTGCATCCAACGAGTACCCACACTGCATACTTTTGATGAACCTCACTACCCCAAAAACAATATGTCATCATCACATTTTTTTAGGTATTTCTTTTTTTCAGGTAGCGAGGTCCACCAAAAGTAAGTAGTGTGGGTACTCATTGGATGCGGAATCCAATTCTACATCAAACGAGCTCTCCCGATCAAAATTTGCGTAAAACAACAGAGAGATATGTCGAAAATACAAACACAAAAGGTAGTTTTTTTCCTTTTCCCTCCAAAATTAATAAATATTATTTTATTATTTTAACTATTATTTTATTGTTTTCCTTAGGAGGCCCATTTTAGACCTCAAAATTCCTCTAATCTGATTTTCTCCTCAATACTATCACATCCAATACCAACATGGCAAGAGATGGATGATTAGGAGGTATTAATTTGAATGTATCATGATAGAGTTTATAATTTTGTTATGGATGGTACATGAGAAAGAATGGGTTTGTCTTAGATTAATGGGTGTTTAGGTAATTTCAAAATATTTGTCAGAATAGACCCCGATACTAATTTATTCCTTAATAATTTGGAAAGGAGGGGTATTGTTTGTGATATGTAGCATTTCGAAGTAAAGTCAACTTGGACTTACTAATTATATTTGTCACTTTCCATGTCACGTCCTTTAATTTTATGTCACCTTTAATATATATATATACTCTATCTAATTTACTTATACATTGATTGAGTTTTTTTGGTTCTTATATGCCATTAGAATGTCAAAGAAATATACTTGGAAAAAAATTAATAAGAGGTATGTTGAGTTTAAAGCAGCATTGGAGGCGAAGGAAGATGGAAAGTGTTATTTCCCTTGCAATCATTGCATGGATCTATGAACGAGAATAATTTTAAGAAAAAGTGTTGAGAAACATTGTAAGGAGAAGGGGCATGCTGAAGGGGGGTTTGATTATCGTCCTTTAGAAAGACGTTATTCATTAGATAATGTACTTCTTGTAATAGTACTGATCATGTATTCACAGAATGTTTTATCATTTGAAATTTATGTGTTATATATTATAAAGTAATGTTTTTACATTGTTTGTATTTATAAATGCAATGCCCCCTGTCCACTAGAGAGCTATTTGCCACATAATTATAGTTGAAATACTACTTTACAAGGTGATGAACATGGATATAATAATATTGAAGATGAATTTATTAATGATCCTATGGATGTAGATGTATTTATTGATACAAATGATGAGGATGAGATAAATAGATTGATCCAAGACACATTTTCTCCATTGGATGAGGACTACCTCCATGATATTCATGATGTTCCTCTACTCGAGAAGTCCCAAGAACCTCTTTATGAAGGCTCAACAAAAAATATTATATCTACTATATTGATGTTGGTAAACTTGAAATTTTTGGATGGTTTTTCAAACACTTGTTTCACACATATCCTAAGGTATGTAATGTATTAATTGCATCTTCACATGGCATATTGAAAAGTTCACTATTTTCCTCTATTTTTAGTGTTAATTAATTCATAAATTAGGGATAAGCTATATTTATGATTTATATTGTTTACATTTCATTTTTTGTCAATGTTGCATATTGTTGGGTGAATTTCTATTACCACCATCAAATAATTTACCACACACATGTCGCGAGGTATCCTTGATTAGGAAAGAAATTGGATTGGACTATCAAGCTATTGATGCATTTTATAATGATGATATTATATATTATAGACAATATGCATCATAAAACAAATTCCAACAATGTGAAATTAGTAGATATCAGTACAATCAAGTAACAAAAAAGGTTCCTTGCAAATTTCTTTGTTGTATTCCCATAATTCCACGTTTCCAATGACTATTCAGGTGCCAAAGTATAGTACGGTTTATTGATTACCACACAAAGAACAGAAGTGAAGATGGTGCTCTTCCCATGCCTACAAATGGTTCTGCATTGAACAACATCGAAGAAAAAAGGCCAATTTTTAAAGATGAACCTCGTAATGTTAGACTTTCATTAGCAGCTAATGGTTTCAATCCACTTGGAGAACTTCATTCTACTTACTCAATGTGGCATGTTTTCATCATAAACAATAACCTTCCTCCTTGGATGTTGATAAAGAGAGAGCACACAATGTTGGAAATGATTATTCAAGGTATTTTTTGAAATTAATTATATTATTTCTTTTCAATTTTTCATTGTTGCATGAGAAAACCTTTTATCTATTGGGAAACATAACTGAATAGCATCGTATATTGTTGAATAAATTAGGTAACTACCAAGTTAAAGATATTAATGTATAAATTGAGCCTCTTATCAATGAACTATTGAATTTATGGGCTAGTATCACTATGTATGACATCTCTAGACCAATAGGCCCAGAAAACATTTTAGTTCCATGGAATACTTGCATGGACAATTCATGACACTCCCGGGTTAACACATTTTTTGTGGTATGTAAATTTCTGTTGCACTTTAAATTAATATGTTTTTAAGGTAAATATCATGCATTTTTATTTAAATTAATAATCTTTTGATTCTTATAACATTAATTCATATATCTTGCATATCTTCAAACAAAGGGAAAATTTGCATGTCCAGCCTATTGTCCTAGGATAAAATCTCTTTGTTCAAGAAGTCTAAGAAAGGAGGTGTTTGATGAGTACATACACTTCCTCCCTAAGAACCATATGTATCGAACTACCGAGAAAACAAAATTCAATGGTAAACAAGAAAATGGGAAGAAACCACGAAGAATGACACCTCACCTATGGAAGTTGGAATATAATAGACATCATCATGGTATGCAAATTGTATATGTAGCATATAAATATGTAATATTATGAATTTTATATTTTTTTTGAATTTTCTATACCATGGGTGCCATAAATTATTGTTAATGTGTTTTTGTTTATGTTTAATATTTATTGCCGTGAATGCATGAACGGGATTCCACAAGGAATGAAGAGTTATCCCATACAATTCCATAGGTTTCCTTACTACGAGCACCTACAAATATATCATTTGTTTGATACAATGCATATCGAGAAGAATGTAACAGAAATGATATGGAGAATCTTAGATGGAAGGAATGAAAAAAGATAAAATTGGAAAAAAATGTAGTGACGTTGCATAAGCCTGCAATCACGCATTGCAAAGTGTAATCAATTCCACTGTCGTAGAGGAGTACTGAAATATAATTAGTCTTCCATGGTTATTGACAGAGCAACAAAGCAATGATATAAATGAGTTTATTTAGAAAATAAGGTTTTTGACTGTGTTTTCGTTGAACATACAAAATATATTAACAAAAAATGGTGATTTGGGTGGTCTTAAAACTCATCACTGGCATACATTCATTAAGGTAATTATTTACGTATATAATTTCCATTTAGTACATATTTTTAGTAATTGTGGTCTCTTATTTGGAATTTAAATAAATAATGATCATTTTCTTTTTGTTACATTACGTTCTACCTCTGTCTCTCCCAGATATCTTTGATGACAACATAAAACAAGTTATATATGATCTTGGTAAATACATGAGGTAAGTAACAATTTATATGCATGAAAATGTTTGTTCACTTTGTTGCATCACTTATTGACATATTGAGTTTTATAGATTGGAACTTCATTATATATGCCTCAATCTTATTGATCATTGTTATTTTCTTGCATCATTTGTAGGTGGATTTCATCTAAAGAAATCCATAAATAAGATATAAGATATTGGAAGAAAGAAATTCCACGTCTAATGTATGAAATGCAGAAGTATTTACCTCCAATATTTTTCAATGCACAAGAACACTATCTCATAAACCAAGTTGAGGAGATTAAATTGTGTGGACCTGTACACACAAGATCAATGTGGACGGTGGAAAGGAATTTGAAGTCACTGAAGGATTTTGTTAGACAAAGAGCACATCCTAATAGTTCTATTGTGCAAAAAAATTCAATCTTCCTCGCATTTGGAATTTGGTGTACATTAGTGAGTATCTTCCAAATTTAGAAATAAATATCAATCTTCCTCACATTTGGCATGTCAACTCCATCAACAAATTTGAAGGGGGGGTCCTATTGGGGAAAGGTAGAACAAGAAAAGTGAAAGGTAATTAGATGGTGTATATTTAATTTATTATACAATTAATTTTTCAATTTCATATATATCTTACTCATGTAATTTTTATTATTCCATCAGTATTGTAAGGTAATCTTAATTGCCTTTAATGATATCTAATTTACAATTCTTAATTGTTATTTTTTTGTATAGTTGGCCGGGTGTGAGATGCAGTACATTTATACATTGCAAACAATATTAATTGGATGGAGGAATGTATAGAATTCTATGGTACCTTATCATGGGAAGGGGTGAGTAAATTGATTAAAATACTGCATCATCATCATTGAGAAGAATATCTCGGTGACCTTACACAAAGGTAAATTGATTTAGCATGTGGTTTAAAAGATAAAAAGGAAAGTATATTTTATACCCTAGTCATTTTTTTCGTTGTTTCCCATTATATAAATTTATTTATTTTGTTTATATCTTCTTATATATTTATTTATTGAGTTGGGCATGATGCAGTTGATACACCACAAGGCTATGTGGTACAATGGTCATAATTTTCTCATCAAAAAGTTGTATGACAATAAGAAAACATTCGATTGTGGGATAACTATAGTTTTTCAAATCACTAATGTTTCCTCTAGAAGTGACAAGAATACAGAAGTATCTGAAAATAGCTATATGGTTAATTGGAAGATATAATTGAGTGTGAATTTAATTCATTTAAACTAGTTTTGTTTGAGGTCACATGGTACAGGATAAGAATGAGTGAACGTGATCTTGAAAGAACTCTTGTTGAGCATGCCAATGGATTTACCATGTTTAATACAAGGGCACTTGAACCGACTACAGAGCCTTGTGTTCTTCCAAGTCAATGTGAGGAATTCTTTTATTCATAGGTTCTAGGTAAAGCGGGTTGGTCATACATTGTTAGATATGATCCAAGAGGAATATCGGTCAAGTATAATCCACTAGAGGAAGAGGAGATTGTTGAAGAAGAAGGTGATGCAGATCAGGAGTAGTTGGCTGCCGCAGATGTTTCAGATGAAGAATTCGATCGAGAAGTTGATCATCCAAATGATGTAGCAGATGATTTTGAACTCAGTGATGAATATATAACTGAAAATGATGTTGATGATGATGCTGATATGAGCGATCCTTTCAACGATAGTGATTCTGGACCAAATGATGATACAAATGAAGAAGTTTATGATGATGATATTGATGATGAATAATATAAATCATCATCATCATCATGTTCATACTCATTAGAATAATAGAAACCATCATAATCATGTCATCCTCATTAGAATATTCACAACCATCATCATCTTCATCTTTGTGATCATCAATGGTATCATAATCGTCATCATTGTCATCCTAATCATCATTACTATCTTCATCATCGTCATCATCAACTTGATAATCAGCCTCATCCTCAGTCTCATTATCATCAATGTTATAATCATGATCATCATCAATTTTATTATCATCATCATGTTCATCTCCATAATCATCATCGTGTTCATACTCATTAGAATAATCACAGCCATCATCATCTTCATCTTTATGATCGTCAATGGTATCATAATCATCATCATCATCATTATCATCATCACCATCATCATCTTCATCTTTAATATCATCAATGGTATCATCATCATCATCATCATCATCGACATCATAATCAACCTCATCCTCATCCTCAGCCTCATCATCGTCATTGTTATAATCATCATTGTCACTAATGTTATCATCATCATCATCATCAATGTTATCATCTTCATCATCACCATCATGTTAATACTCGTTAGAATAATAAAAATCATCATCATCATGGTCATCCTCATTAGAATAATCGCAACCATCATCATCTTCATCTTTATGATCATCAATGGTATCATAATCATCATCATAATCATTATCATCATCATCACCATCATAATATTCATCTTTATGATTATCAATAGTATTATCATATAATAATAATAATAATAATCATCTTCATCTTCATCATCATCATCATCTACATCCTAATCAACCTCATCCTCATCATCGTCAATGTTATAATCATCATTTTCATCAATGTTATAATCATCATCATGATCAATGTTATCATATCCATCATCATGATCATCATGTTCATACTCATTATAATAATAGCAATCATCATCATCATGTTCATCCTAGTGATGATTTGTTGTGGCAAAAATGTTCACATGTACTAGTGATAGATGAGAACCATGGCATAATTGATATGGAGATATATCGTAGGAACTATGTTGATTGTGTACTATCTTTGTTTATGTGTGCATTAACACATGTAATCCATATTTTGTATCTAACCACTCTAGCATCTATTGAATAAGCCTAATTATTTTAAAAAATGGTTTCTATGTTAGAAGACATTTTAAAAATAATAATAAGACAAGAACAATTTTGTGTTCAAATTCCTATTTATTAAGGTTCTATTTAATTGAATTCTAAACATTTTCAGGATTTAAAGATTTGTAAGAAATAAATTGTATTATACAATGAATTCCATCTAACCTTATTACTTACCTATGATTGTCTCAAGTCTTCTTGACAATGGACTTTATTAAGCATCCTCTGTTTGTAAAACTTCAAAATCGTCACCATATTACACTCATATGACAAAAAAATTTCAAGAAAGGGTCTATTGACGATGATGTTCTCTATGATGTTCTTCTCCACGATGATGATTATGGCCATAAGGACAATGATCATGATAATCCCTCTGACTATGAAGGAAACGATAATTTTGTTATCAACATCATCATCATCATCACTAACAATGATGAAGATGTCGATGGTGTTGTTTATGACGTTGATGTCTAGGACGAAAATGACGATGGTGTTTTTTATGACAAAAAAAATAAATATTAAAAAAACAACAAACAATTAAATAAAATAGAAAATAGAAATAGAAAATAAATAAAAAATAAACATTTAAAAAGCAACAAACAATTAAAACTATCCATCTTACCTTCCTACTGTCGCGACAACGAAATTTTAAATCTTTCACTTACCTCACCCACGAACTACACCCGAGGTCCTAGAGTAGTTTCCAAGGTTGAAGAGGAGGTTTTTTAGTTACCTCACCCATGAACTAGGCTCGAGGTCATAGAGGATGTTTTCAGTTACCTTACCCATGAACTAGGCCCAAGGTCACAAAGGAGGTTTTTCACTTACCTCACCCACAAACTAAGCTTGAGGTCACATAGGAGGTTCGAAGGTTACTGAGGAGGTTCCAAGGTTGCAAAGGAGGCATCTCTTATTCATTCAGTGAACCCATTCCTTGACACAACCATAAATATAGGTTGTGAACATGGAGAATCCCTTAAGTTGCACCAGACATAGATTAATTTCTTGTTTAAAACAATTTTTATAGTTCAGGTTCTTCCTACAGGCCGCTTTTTATTGGGTGGGTGTTGGGATTCAGCTCAATTTTAATGGTATCCCAACTTTGGGGGTTTTCTATCCTCAAATATTTCCACCCCCTTCATATCCAAAATATATGCAAAGGGAAATTGGAAGATTGAGATCGAGACCGGTAAGCAAAGGTGAAGGTCAGTAAGGAATCAAGAAAAGAATAGTATAAGGTAGCTTCCAGTATATTATTTTCCCATAGAAATGTATTCGGTAAGTCTTCTACTTTCATTTAATCCATTAAATCATTTTCTAGTTAGGGTTTTATTGATAGATATAGTCACTAAATTGTAGTGAGGGTTTTATTGATAGATACAGTCAGGTTTTTCTCCTATCTGGCCTCCTATAAACATTGACAATCAACCCCGCTTATGGATCTATTAAACTCCTATTTTCTTCCTTAAGTATGAATTTGTGATATCCTTCCCTACTGTATTATTTGAAACTGCCAGTACTTTCTCCCAACTGTCTAAATTTGCAATTTCGAACTTGGGCTTGGGGACATAATTATATGGAGAGTTTTGGTTTGAAATCATTAGTTGGGAGAGAATTTGGTGATGATCATAAGGTCCCTCTCTACTTTTTCCAAATAGATAAGTTTCATAAATTCCTTTGTATATTGTAGGGTATTTAATCCTTTAGATTTGCTAGAAAATCCCCTAACTCTTTGGGAAAGAAAAGGGTTATTTGGTTCTCCAAGCGTATAGAATGCATCTTGTCAGAAATTAACCTTTTACTAGTATATTTCATGGAAAACACCCTAGGTGTTAGAAAATATGTTTACTTGTATGGATCCTCTTCAAAACCATAAATCCTCGACATAGTTAAACCCTTATATAGGAACCAATATCATATATTTATATCAATATTAAACTATAGAATTTTTTATTCTATGGAAACATTCTCAGAGGAGAAGAATCGTGCATCAAAATGTATATTATAGCTATCAATTTGTTTGAAAAAAAATTTCTAGTTAGGGTTTCTATTATTTCTCATCATTATGGTCACTCCACTCATAGGTGGGTGGTTGATTTCTGACTTCATCTTTGACCTTTGGGTTCAGGATTTTGTAATGCTCATATTTTATATAGAAAAACACGCAAAATAGGGAGGATGGGTATCTGAATTGCTCCATAGTAGGGAGCTCTTCCAATTTGGTATGGATTTGTTGAGCTACGTAGCTACAGAGGTCAGATTTTGGAGGCATGACACCAACAATAGGGGTTAGGAAATTTAAGAAACCTAAGAGAGTGTCATCCACGGTACCATCACTATAATACCCTAATATGGTGCATATTAGGGATTTGGATTTCTTGTAATTTTTAAAGAAAAATATTTTTTCATAAGGGAAAGGAGAGGTGGAGATTATAATCCCCCTTTCCAAGTGCTGAGATAAACAATGAAATCTTTCAAAGGATTTCAATGACTAGTAATATGTTTCTAGGTTTTAATCATGGAGGGTTTGTAGATATGGGAGATTTGGAAATCATAGCATTTTTTCAATACTCTCTACATTTATGATGCATGAAGTTTTAGAATTCTATGAGGACATGATGGTCTATTTATTAGGTGAATATATAATGGAGCACTAGGTGATGAATTATGGGAAATACACATTGTGTGCAAACATGGATCGGTCTAAATTAGCCTCACATAAGTGGAAATGGTTTATACTAGTAGTGGATTTCTAATGTCCCTTTTTAATATTTTCTATTAAATGAACAAATTTTCACTTTTTCCCCAATTCGACCCTTGACTAGTGTTGATGTCTAGGTCTCCAAATTGGCCCAAATTCTCCAAAATATAATGCGAAGGTGTATGAATGATATTAATACTTCAATATTATGTTAATATATTATTTATAACCCTCCAATCACTTCTAGAAAATATATTTATATTCTGATCAAAGTAGGAGTCTTTACCAACAAATTGGGGTTCCAATTCCCCCAGGGTAAATGTTGGAAATGGATTCTCAAATAGTCTCCAACCCACTCAAATTTATGAAAGGAAGTAGGGTACATGTATATTACATAAATATGAACTAATATGAATCACCATTCATCTTTTAATGTATACTATAACTCCCTTAAATCAGATGCAAAAACACTAGTTTCAACCTTGGGGGAAATGATAAGCAAACTTCCCCAAATGCTATGAAACTCAACAAACTAACTCCAAATTCTAATGTAATGAACATTAAAATAATATAATCCATAAATAATAGTTCATTAATCGATAAACCATCAGTATTTCACTTATCCATTCGAATCTATCAACAATATATTGGTTCACAACAAGGTAGTGGGGAATGTCATTGTTTAACATTTATAAAGGAAATATTTTGGGTATTTATACCTAAGAGGATTATAAAATTTAAAAATATAAATAACATTCCATTCATCCATAAACCATCAGTATTTTACTTATTCATTCGAATCCATCAACATCAAATTGATTCACAACAAGATAGTGGGGAAATGGCACTATTTCTTCATTGATTAACATGTTTACTTGAAATATTTCAGTATTTTGACCTGAGAGTATTTTTAAATGTAAATACAGATAATTTACATCATAAAATAAAATAACATGGCATTATAATCTCCCCCAAATGTTGATCGGAATATTTCACCTCCTGCGGACAACAAGGTGTTCCGCTGGTCTGAATGGTTCAGATCCAAAAAAAATAGATCACAAAGGTTGATAACTCCCCATAGAAGCCATAGATATCTAGAATAGAATGCCTTGATAGTTCACCTATGTACCTGCAAAAGAGTTCAACATGAAACAGATCAAAGCAAACAGAATATGATCTACTAATCTATGCTAGTGACTAAGGAATCTAGCAATATATATCTGAAATCAAACATCAACAATATATATGGGACAGAAAATCAAATTGCATTAGAAATATTAAGAATTTTACAACCAAGCCTTAGTGTTGACATGCATCTCCATGAAACTAGCTCTTCATCCCCAAAACCTCCGACTCTAGCTCTCTATGCTCTCTCCAAATGATCTTGGGCCAAGAATCAGTCCAACAGCATAACAATACCTTCAAATGTTCTCCCCTCAACCATGGCTATGAGCTCATATATAGAGGGCTTTAATGTAAAGAGATGGTTGAGAAATCAGTGGGTGAGGTGGCCTCTAAGATCCTAGGATGAGAGATCTTGAGCTCAACCAACCCACAGTAGTAGGGATAAGAGATATCTCGAGGCTTATCATCTAGAAGCCTCGAGAAGCTTCTCTTTTTACCCTTTTACCCAGGGTACCGCTGTTATAGCGGATTTCACCACTCCAAGTGAATCACACTTTGTATGGCCTTCCCCTGTCCCGCTGCAGACTTTTTAGACCCCAGGGACCATATTTTATCCTTTGATGTTTCCTTGATCATCCCTAAAACTATATAAAAAATGATATACGTGGATTTTTACCCGATAACCACGTACATACGTGGGTTTGACCCCTATAACCGCCTACATCGAGATGTGTACATAGTCCAAATCCTTTTGTAGTTTTCCTTGACATGGATCCAACTCATTTGACTCCTGGCCTTCCATATGCCTTGAGATCACTCGGATTCGACCCTTCATTATCCCTTGTGAAGCTATATAAGGAACCCCTTGGTACATTGAAGGCATATAGAGAGATTGAAAGCAAAGAAACTATAGTCCATTGTTGCGGAATTTATACTTGAGTCTGCATCCCTTTGTTCCTTTGGAGCATTGTTGTGTTCTTCCCAAACTTAACTTTTTCTAGTGAGGTTTCTATCGAGAGATGGAGGATTGAGGTGGTGGAGGCCCAAGTGGGGGATTCAGTTTCTCCGGTTCACAGACGTGCCGTCAGAGGTTGTATCTATCTTGTAATATCTGATTTATATTAATAAGAACTATCTTTTCCTGTCCAATGATGTGTATTTGATTGAATATCGTATCCATTGGAATATGTCAAATGCTTTTACATTATTGATTATATATGCTAGAATAGATCTAACACCATGATATATAGTATGCTTGTATTGTTTACTTGTTGTTGAGGAAGTGTTATTTCAATTCAAGATGAAGATTGGAAAGCTCAACGGGGATCTACTTCAACTGTCCGGAATAAGGTACGAGGTCTGATCCTTTAGTGTTAGACATTTTATTTCTATTGCATATTGGGAAATATTGATTTCTGGAGTCAAAGTTGTCTGTTGTGGTACCCCAAGCCATAGGAATTTCTCTCCGTAACAGAATTGGTGACTCCGCTAGGGAGTTCATAGTAGTTGTCCTTTGGGGGTGATTTTCTCGGCATTCAATGTATTTGAATTGCTCTTTCTCTCTTGTTTCTGTGTTGGGTCTGGGGGCATGTATGCCTGGTAGAGTCTGATTGGAGTGAAGTTTGTCTCAGCCTATCTGTTTGCCTTGTTTTATGCACCTTTTCTTCCTGTACGCGGGTTTTTGATTTACAGTCGCGTATACACGCGGTTTCCTCTGTGATTTCCGCGTATACACGCGGGTTTACTGCGAACAGTCGCATATACCTTGGATTTTTCCCTTTTTGTGGAAGTTAATTGGTTGCTGGGTGAATGTTGTTAGTTGCTGAGTCTCCTTTGGCACTGTCTGGGTCTATTTTGACCTCTGTTTCTGACCAGAAACGTTTTTTTTTAGCCTAAATTTTTTTTTTAGGAAAGTTCTTGTCATGACATTTTTGATTTTTTGTTTGAGATTAGTGCATTAGAGTTATTTTACCTTAGTGATTTGCTTGGATGCTGTTTATGTGTGCTTGCAGAGTCTGGGGGTGGTAGAATCATTCTTTTGCTTTTTGCATCTCTTATATTTTCAAAAAATCCAAAAACATTTGCTTATCATAATGCATTGCATTTTTCACTTTGCATTGTACTTGCATTAGATCTAGGTTTGCTTTGGAGTACTAGTTAGGACTTCATATAGGAAAAATTTGCATTCGTCATTTGAAGAAGAATTGTGCATTTCACGTAGTAGCATACCCTGTTTACATGGACATAATGCATTTGCATTGATTGTTACGGTGTGCATTTTACTTCATGGTGCATCATAAAACCACTAGTTCACGACCATGTCCTATTTTTGAGTAATAAAGCCAACTAAAATCAACGCTAATTAAAATAAATTACACTCTTTTCTTTTCTAGGGTGCACCAACAAGCTTAGGTTTTAGGATCTTGGAATAGTTCATTGTAAGTCAATTCTCCAAGATCACTAAACAATAACATCTAGGTGTTTTTCCAGGGAGTGTGTGAAATCCTTGGTATAACCATCGTTCTCAAGATCCTCCTCTCAAACGGGAGTTAAGCACAAGGCAGTGTGAGCGGTTATTGATTGGGATGACCCCTAGTCATAACTAAGTAGCACCGGAGATATTTCCAGGATTGTATTCGTATCTAGGGGCTCTTTCGAGAGTTTTGGGCTTTGCTACCCTGCCCATACGGTCAATCCCGCCTGCGACTGTCCGCCTGAGCTTTGATTATATTGAGGTGACCTTAGTGACCTTACCTAGGATATTGAGGGGGTACTTGTAGAGTTTATTCTATAGGTGTCCCGACTAGGTTGGGGTCGGACAGCACAGTCGCTTTATGCGTTGAAGCTGAGGGCCACAATAATTGGTTACGTACCACTGCTTGTTGTGTATGGGAGTCTCGGGCCTCTCCTAGGCGAGACATACCTGCTTCATTCGGGAGCTCACTTATCTAGCCCTTGTTTTCTTTCATTTGGCTTTAGATTTTATTAGTGATTGCTCTATGCACGCTAGTTGGCCTAGGGTTTATGTAAATAGAGAGTCTTTTCTTTTTTTTGAGTCATTGTGGATTCGAGTGCGGTTCTGCGCCATTCTCGTCGGTTAGCAGGACTTCCACCTTCTACTTATCCTCCTCCTTTGGGAGAGGGACCTAGACAGTCCAGGCGGACTATGTCACACACTAATTCACACAGCATGGAGGATCATTTAGAGACTATTCCTGAGCCACCTCCTCCCATTCATATTGATGATGGGGAACTTACTACTACATACGATCCTTCACCTGACCTAGCTGAGTTCAGTCCTATGATTTCCCATATAGGATCTTTGCATGATAGACCTACTCACCCTAGGGCTAATTCTCCATTGACACATTACCGATATGGAATGCCGGAAGATGCCGAGACTCACTTTGAACCCACCAGTACTAGCTATGGTAGTTATGCTACAATTGGTTTTCCTATGCACGATTCAACATTTCATGTCGAATCCAACTTCGAGCCTAGCACTATGCCTGGGGGAAATCCCATTCCTTACCTTGCGGAGAGGTTTGGGAGTACTAGTCACATTGCACCTTCCGTCTCAGTGGTGGAAGCTACATCTTATCTCCCTCCTAGGTCTAGGGTTAGTGATCCGATTAGGATACTGGGTCCCAGATGAGTGATGATAGGCACTAGTACATATCTTATTACTGAGATTCCTTCATCCTCTGTTTTGAGTTCTTCAAATGTACATCCTCCACCTTATCCACGTGGTCCTTCGAGCCGATATATGGCTACGATTCAGGTCCGTACTGCGGTTATTAGGCCAATTGTGTCTCACGTTCATATACCACCCGTTGCTTTGGTAGGCTATATTCACCCTTCTAGTGGTCAACTTGTTACATCCGGAGCATATATACCTACTTCGGGTATGTATGTTCCCCCTTCTGGAGCTTATCTTCCTACCTACGGAGTGTCCCATGGGACATCGCATGTGATGACCTATGGACCTTATTACGCGATGCAGTATGGATAGGTTTCTTCACCTTACAGAGGCAGGTATCAACAACCTACTTACTCTCCTAATTATGGCTTTGTAGCTCCTACTAGTCAAGTTCCACATTACTATGGTACTTCCCCGTCACCTTATACAGGTCAAATAGGAGGAGAACACTATGGCCAAGGCTATGGTGGTGCTCAAACCTATGTGAACCAGGGAGCAGTCCATCGACCTCATCATCCTAGACTCCATTTCCTCGTGATGCTTAACCTTGCTGACTTATTGAGACTTACGAATGATCCCATGGCTCATGACCCAGCCTGGCCGGCTATCCCTATCAAGCTTCCTTCGGACATACCTAAGTTTGAAGGCAAACCGGGAGAGGATCCGAGCGAACACGTTACCACATTTCACATTTGGTGCTCTTCGAATTCGTTACATTAGGACTCAGTCTGTTTGTGACTATTTCAACGCACCCTCACAGGGCCTGCTGCAAAATGGTATATAGAGTTACCGAAGGGAGATTTTACCTTGTTCGATGATCTTGCGATGACTTTTCTTAATCACTTCCAGCTACCAGTGCGCTATGACGTTGGTACTGAACTCTTGTCGACATTTCAGAAAGATAAAGCCACCCATATTTCTGATCATATTCAGGAGTGGCGTAGACAGAAGAGATTAATTAAATCTTTTATACCACCGAAGTTCCTTCTCGAGTGGCTCCTCAAGTATTTATTGCCATATATCACGAACGATGTTTCTACGTCTGGAGTGCAGAATGAGGAACAAGCAATATTTAGGGCACAGGAACTGGACTTGATCTATGCTCAGTTCGGTTTGTTGTATGAGATTATTCCTAAAGCTCCTCGTTCTAGTTTCGATCCCAAGGTAAAACCTAGACCACATGCCGATGGAATTGTGGGTTATGCAAGTGAAAACCCTACAGATTCAGTTGCAAAACAAGTTAGTCAATTGTCGCTCAACCAGTCTACTCCAGGACAAGCTACGGCTTCGTCTCAACCCGCCCAAATGGTGAGTGTACTTTCTGTGCAATCGTCAGACCAGAAGGGTAACCAGCAACCTGGACAGAATAGAAAAAAGGGTAAGAATAATAATTGAAAGGGTGGGAATAGGAATGATAATGCTTCCAATAATGACAAGAACGGTCAAAATGCTGGTTGGGAGAAGCAAGCGAAACATAAGGTTAAGTTCCCTTGCAAGTTATGTAAGGATGGTCACCTCACTTACTTGTGCCCTCGAATTGATGAAGCTTCGAGACTCTTAGAACAAGGTCCAGCTGTGCTAACAAACCCTTTACCACATAACCAGAATATGAACTCGAAGTCCTAGGAGCAATCTAGTGAGAATGATCCACTAGAGGCTAGTGCTTGTGAGTACATTAACATGGTCCGGTCTGCTAAGGTTGTGACTCATGCGAAAGATTATGGATTGTCACAACCCAACCCAGGGAAAGAACTTGATCCACCAGGAACCCCTTTGCGCATTGAGAAACCTGCGGATAAACCTGAAGCTGCACCTCGCATTCCTAAGGGGGTACTTAAGCGCTTGGGGCATAATCCAAATGCCCGAGCCACCCAGAATTATTCAGTTGTCGAGGATTTGGGCCATACTCCTTATGTGATATCTACATTGGAAGTGCTTCATAGTTGTCCTTCGCAAAGGAATGCTTTGCTTTCTGCTCTTGGTGTGAACGGTGATGATTCTTCCTCAGTGATCAAATTTGAAACCGCAGGTCATCAACCTTGCTTGCCCTACTATGTGTCACTTTTGGTACACGTAGAATGTCTTAATATGATCGTCAAGCGCACTGTGATTGACGAGGGCGCTGCTGCATCTATGATGTCTTTGTCTTGTTGGAAGGGTCTTCGTTCTCCTGAGTTGTCAAAATCAGCGACTATGTTAACTGCTTTTGATGGGAGATCTTTTAGGCCACACGGTATCATTCCATCCCTTAAAGTCCATTTGGGAGGGAAGACCGTTGCGATAGAGGTTGAGGTGGTTGATGCACCCCTCGACTACAATCTCTTGCTGGGTCGGAACTGGATGTATAGTATGCATGCCGTTGCTTCTTCCATGTTTCGCGTTGTATGCTTTCCACATAACGGGAATATTGTAACGATTGATCAAATGACATTCAAGAATTCCCCTGTTACTACATATTTGGGAACTTTGGTTCCGGTCATTGAGCACTCTCAGCCGGCAACTGGGAGTGTGGGTGTAGGCATGTATCCATCCCTCATGGGAAGCTTTAGTTGTCCTGCACCGGTCCTCATGATAGGATCTTTTTCCGATAAGGCTTTGACTTCTATGACCTCAGTGTCTTTTCGCACGACTCATATGGGAGATCCTTGGATTCTTCCTACACTAATTATTTCGAGTGAGCCTATCGAGACCGACGTGCCGCTTCCTGCAACCATGATAGCTTATCAAGCCAATATTATGGATGTTGCGGAGCCTTGTTCTTCCTCTTCACGGAC
Organism: Pseudotsuga menziesii; assembly: GCA_001517045.1. Classification (NCBI taxonomy): domain Eukaryota; kingdom Viridiplantae; phylum Streptophyta; class Pinopsida; order Pinales; family Pinaceae; genus Pseudotsuga; species Pseudotsuga menziesii. The sequence continues at coordinate 1,686,694 of LPNX010727601.1, forward strand.
AAAAGAGGAAGACCCCTATGTGCTACCCGCATGGGCAGTATAGTCTTCTCATGCCCACGACTTCCTGGATACATTTTTCCCTTCAGATGAAGCGATCATCAAGGCTATGTCGGGCATTGAGCCGCCATGGGAGGAACTTCATCATAGATCATATTTCCTTCCACCGCTTGACCGTTTGGTGCATGAGGATTATAGGGAGATTCTTAGTCAAAGAGTTGGTAGTCCCATTATTCCATTAAGCTCTCCTGGTCAGATGGCTGATGGGAACATGGCGAACATATCTTCCACGATTTTTATCAACATCTCTCGAAATCATGGCACCATTGAGAATGTCTTTATTGGGGAAGATTGTTCCCAGGCTGAGATTCTCAAATATACCGAGCTATTCAAGGAATTCCGTGATATTTTTTCTTGGTCTTATGATGAGATGCTAGGTATTGACCCTCAGATTGTTGAACATGAGATTAATACTTACCCCAATGCTAAGCCTGTTCGACAACATTTATGCATCGTGAATCCTACGAAAGCGCCCACCATTAAGGAAGAGATAGAGAAGCTATTTAAAGCCGGTTTCATGTATCCCGTTCCCTTGATGGAGTGGGTTTCAAACCCCATTCCGGTGGATAAGAAGCAGAGAGAAATATGAATATGCAATGATTTCCACAATTTAAATCGTGCCTGTCCTAAGGATAACTTCCCCACACCATTTATAGATCAGATTTTGGATGAGTGTGCGGGTAGCGAGGTGTTATCCTTTATGGACGAATTTTTCGGGTATAATCAGATCCAGATTAAACCTGAGGACCAACACAAGACTGCATTTATTTGTCCTTGGGGAAAATTTTCATATCGGAAGATGCCTTTCAGCCTTAAAAACGCCGGAGCTACATTTCAGCGGGCGATGACCTTGATTTTCCACGATCTCAAGTCTATTATTGAAGTATTTTTGGATGACCTCGTTGCTCATTCTCGTATGAGAATGCATCATTCGTATCACTTGAGATTGGTTTTCGAAATATGCCGACACTATTCGGTTTGATTAAATCCTCATACGTGCATCTTTTGCGTGAAGTCAGGTAGTTTATTAGGATTCAACGTTTCGAAGGAGGGCATAACAGTCAATCCCTTAAAGGTTGAGGCAATACTTCAGTTGTCTCCCCCGAAGAATATTTGTCATCTTCAGTGTTTGCAAGGTATGGAAAACTTCTTGTGAATATTTGTGGTCAACTTTACCAATTTGACTAGAGGCTGCATGCGTCTCTTGAAGAAGGACACTCCCTTTGAATGGGATGAGTGAGCCCGGGAGTCCTTCGATTCACTTAAGCAAGCCCTAGCATCGGCCTCGATGATTAGTCCTCTGGATTATAGCCGTGATTTCCTATTATATGTGGCCACGTCTTTAGAGACGATTGGTATGGTATTGGTTCAGGAGGATGAGGAGCTCCAGGAGTATGTCATATATTATCTGAGCCGAAACTTTATTGATGCAGAGATTGGTTATTCTCATGTTGAGAAGCTTGCTTTAGCGACCGTACATGCGGTTCAGCGTTTGAGACATTATATTCTCCTTCACCAGACCTCGGTTGTGGCCCATGTCAATCCGTTTCAGTTTTTCCTCACGCGAAGAATGATTGGGGGAAAGTATAGTAAATGGATTATCATTTTGCAACAATTCGATCTCGAATTTGTTTCGGCAAAGTCGAAGAAGTCGTTAATTTTTGCTGAGCTTATATCGGATTTCCCGAGCGAGGCTGAGGAATCAGTTTGTGAAGATACGTTTGTCGATGAACACATCTTCTTAATCTCAACGTCTGACCCATGGTATGGAGATATCATAGTATATCTACAAACATAGAGGACCCCTTCTCACCTCTCACGAGATGAACGACGACGAATACATCACGTCTCTAAGAACTACCTTATAATGGACAATACTTTGTACCTCCATGGGGTAGATTCCATTTTACAATGTTGTTTAACTCATGAGGAGGCTGAGGTTGTGCTGAATGATTTCCACGGAGGGGCGTGTGGTGGTCATTTATCTAGGCTTTCTACAGCTCAAAATATTTTGAGAGCGGGTTATTTCTGGTCGTCGATCTTTAAAGATTGTGTTGATGTGGTCAAGAGGTGCCACCCTTGCTAGGTGTTCGCATGAAATATACACTTGAAGCCTGCCCCGTTACATCCCATTATCACCGCCGGTGCCTTCACTAAGTGGGGGCTCAATTTTATGGATTGCAGCCCAACTTCGGCCTGGGGGCACCATCATATTATAGTGGCTGTGGATTATTTCACAAAATGGGCTGAGGCAATGCCTACAGTAAAATCCGATGGTAAGACAGCCGCTCACTTCGTATTCAACCAAATCATTACTCGGTTCGGGATTCCGAAAGAGCTTGTCACTGACCATGGCTTGCACTTTCAAAACCGTACAATGGAAGAGTTGGCATCCAAGTTAGGGTATAAGAAAGAGCACTCCTCTTCTTACTACCCCCAAGCGAATGGACAGGTTGAAGCAGTGAATAAATCACTTTAAGTCCATTCTCCAACGAACCATCGCACAGAGCAAGATGAATTGGCATATTATGTTATACCCTACTTTGTGGGCATATTGAACTGCGGTTAAGACTGCCACTGGTTTTTCTCCATATCAGCTTGTGCATGGATTGGAGTCAATATTGCCGGTTGAATGTGAGATTCCTTCATTGAAGCTAGTTGTGGAACTCTTACCAGACACTTCACCTTTGGAGGAGCATTTGGTCCACCTCGAGCAACTTGATGAGCAGCATCGAGATGCCTTGGTGGCTCTACAGGTTAATAAACGTCACGTTAAGGTCCAATATGACAAATCTGTCCGTCCAAGAGTTTTTAGTGAAGGAGAATTGGTCCTTTTGTGGGATCAATCGAAAGAACCCTTGGGGGCAGGGAAATTTAATCCTATGTGGTGTGGTCCTTACGTGGTTAAGCGTGTCTTAGAGAAGGGTGCCTATGAGTTAGTCGATTATGAAGGCACAGCTTTGGCAAAGCCTAGAAATGGGCTCTATCTCAAAAAATACTATGCATGATCTTTAGCCAAGGCTTCTTGTTGTATATTAGTGTACAACTTTGCATAGTTAGGTCTTTTTCTTATTGTGATTGGGTTTGTGATTAGTTTCCATTTCTTTTGGCAGATATCAATGGAATCTTCCACCTACATAGGATTCGCGGATGGTGCAAGCCGTCACACTCAGCACTCAGCCTCTACTGCTTGGGTGATCTATACTCCTATGGTTCAGGTACTGTCTTCAGGAGGTGTATGTTTACGACCATCTTCCAACAATGTTGTTGAATATAGTGTCGTTATCGAGCTTCTATGGGATGCCATTTCACATGGCATTCTCTCTCTTGAGGTACATCTTGATTTAGAGTTAGTAGTGTCATAGCTCAATGGTTTGTACCATGTTAGAGATCCGAAGTTGTTGAGAATATTCTTACGTGTGAGATTGTTAGAACGACAATTTGACAGTATCACATATATACACATTCCAAGAAATGATAATCAAGTTGCTGACTCATATGCTAACTACATGTTAGATTGGCATTTGTTTCATTCATAATAAATTAATCACAAACATTTTTACACATGTAAATTAATAAACCGGTCACCATAAAACCTTTTTATATATATCAAAAATGTGGTAATACATAGTGTCATATACAAAGGTGGAGCTTTCAAAGCTTCCATGATATAATACACGGGCGTACAAAACATATGCACTCCCAGATGTCTAATCCTGTGGAGGGGGAGAGTTGTGATCATGATACGTCACTACGGCTCTAGCTAGACGCCGGAATAAACGCACCCATGCGCGTGGCACAGCCACCACCTGGCGCTGCATGGCCTCAGGCAAGTCCTCGACTTGCGCCATGGGAACCCTATGAGTCAGTCACACAAAGTTGGTATGAATGCCCTGGAGCGGCTGCTCTGCATCCGCACCTGTGATGTCATCCCCTCTTCCCCTCCGTCTATGACATGGGAAGCCCTTTGGTCGCCGGGGTCCCACATCTACACATGAATGGTAGATGTCACTATGTGTTGTCACGCAAAAACATGTCTTTTTGATTCCATATAATCAAGAAAATAAAAAAAATTAAATAACTCAAAAACTTTTAAAAAGAGTGAGAGTCGAGATCCGGTACCTATCTCTCCATATGCCAATCTTGGTGGCAATGGCATGTCTGGATCCCCCCGAAAATATATCCCTCCATAGGGGTAGTCATCTATGGCAACAATCTGTCGTCACCACCATGGAAAGAAGTCAGCTAGATATGGGTTTTCCACCCTACCACCCCCCAATCTATGCATAGTATCTACCCAACGTCGTTGGGCCGGATCTCAAACCCCGTGGAGAGAAAAATCCACTCTAGGGCTCAATTCTGGAACACGCTCGAAGAAAAAAATGCTCAATATGCTGCTGAACCCAAAGTTTTGTATCCTGCTTGCCTTACACTCACTGAGTTGGTGTTTCATGTTGCTCAGTAGTGTAGTACTCCAGTCGTATATGGTCGGTCTCATACACTCCACCGCGTAGAACATCAATGGCCGTGAGGCCTGATGGAGTGAGGCTAAGCCTACTATCCTGCCCAGCGTCAGTAGTATGGCCTTTAGGCCCAGCACCTGTATAGCATTGGTGGGGACTTGACTCCCCACCTTCTCAGTATCTGGGTAGCAGTACACAACTACGTACTCATCGATAGTAAGCCCACCACCTGGCCCACCTCAGGAACAAAGGTTCACCACCTCCCCTCGTCTAGATAGACATGTGATAAAGTATATGTCCTCCACCTCTATGGTGAGAGACATCCCATATATCCTGAAGGACTCTGAGTTTGGATCCCAATAGTTCACCAGCATCTCTAGTAGTCTTGGTTTGGCTCTCAAACAACCAAGGCACCAAAACTTGTAGAGTCTACATCTTCTAAGAGCTTTTTGAGCCATCACGTCAGCCCTTACAGCTTCCTCTACCTCACCATGCTTGCGCTCTCTCCATTCTAGCACCATCCTACATGAGAAATTTCCAAATTGTCCATTAGATTCTTGTATATTCACTTGAGCGGCGTCATACGCAACTATTTTGCAAACAGCCGCGTATGTACGTGGTTTCTGGCCTCTTTTCCGCATATAGCCAGCCCTATACGTGGAAAAAGATTCAATATCCGCATGGGCCATAGCACTCATGTAGAGATGGCCTAAACTACCTCATTTTACCATGAAAATCAACAAAAATTATATTGAAATGCATGAGGAGAGCATGAGTAACTACCTGGAAGAAACGGTTGTGAATTCCGCTGGCTAGATCTCCTGGAATTTGCAGTTGAATATCAGAGCTCCAATGGGTAAAAGTTTCAAATGGTTTATATTTTTTACTATTTATAGAAAAAATTTCAAATATTTGAAAATTTTTACCCCCTTTCCTATAGTTTTGACAGTTTCTGACCATTTTGGACCGTTTCTGACATAATTTGTGATGTAGAAGACCATTTTCAGTGTCGTTTCAGCCATTGGATTGACCCGTTCGTACTGATCTCAAGTATAATGTCTACACTGGCATATAGGTTAGGTTCACCACCATTTGCATTTTGCATGACCTTATGACCATGTCACCATGACCTTAGGTACGAACCCACTCTATTATGTCACGAAACCTTCTTGCCGCTTTAGAAGTGGCATGATGTGAGTGGTATAGCTTCACCTTACATGGGTACCCTAGTTAGCGCCTTATTTGCATTTGGTGCCCATGCCGACGTTTTCTCCTTTAGGGTGTGGGAGTCTGTTGTATAGTATTGCCATGACATTTAGCAAGAGCCTCATACTCCTCTTGATCTTATGCTGGCCTGTTTCCCTCCGGACTCCCCTTATGTCAAGTTGTGAATGCATTATCATGAGATTTTCCTGCCTTATTGAGCTTTATGCCGGCTCCCCTGGCATTGCGTTTCAGCCATATAGCCCGAGCTTGTCTCATGTCTAGCCATGCAGAGCCATTTTTATATCCTTCGCAGCTTGATTACCTTTTTACCGGGAGGATATTTTCCCCTGAGTGTCGATATTCTACACATGTATCCTTGCATTGAGAATAGGTATGTTCCATTGCTTGGAACTAGTTTGTTTTCCCTGATGACACTCATCTTCTCCCAGTTTGAAACTATAAAGCTAGTTTATTCTTTTTTCAAGCTTTTCAAATAACTGAAAAAGTCCAAAAAAATAAAAAAACCAAAAATCCGGACAAAAAAAGATGTTATCTTTGGCAGCTGTCGAGTTGTGTCGCCTTCAAACAGAGCATTGTATATCACATCCATTGGTTGGGTTATAGTTTGACTTAGGAGCTGTACTCGTTTATCTGAGTTTATCTCCACCGACTGGTTAAGCTTCCAGTCCCTATGGAGCCTCTGTTGATGCCTCATGTGTCACAGAGATGTCCCAGTTTGTATATCAAGTCTATGCTACCTTCATTCAGTCACCATACACTGTTATTCTCTTGTTCGAAGGAAGTTGAAACCTGTGTCGGCCATTCCTCAGTTCTCTTGACTTTGCATGTCGGCCATTCCCGGTACAGTTACTGGTTCATGCACTTTATGATCGAGTCCTTCCACATTAGACAGTTTTGCTGAGTACCTCATGTTGGATGATGGGGGATGCCTTAATGCCCTCCTTCCAGCAGATTTCATCCCATCGACTTCAGATCATTTATTCTAGGATTGGAGTCTAGAGTCCTTTTGAGTGCCTTGAGACTTGCAGTCATCAGTGGCAGGTTCTCTCGCCATCGACAGTTTATTGGGAATACATCAATGTCCCTTGATCGATGGATTCTCTCAAGTGTTTGACCTCAACACATCTATTCACACTTGTTAGTTTGCACTCTAGTACCTTGATTCCCATTTTCATTATTGGTGGGTAATCTCGCGTCTGTTAACGGTATACATCAATGACCGGTAATCAGATGATGGACTACTATGTTCGACCTCGACACGTCTATTCGCATAGTAGGACATGTACTCATAGCAGTTTGTGTAGAAGACCTTCCAGACTGGTGGCACCTCTTATATGCTACCTCCTTGATCGTGCCAGTTTTCATGAGATTTCAACTCTCGTGACTTGATTCCAGTGTATGTCAGACATTTCCAGCCACTATGGAGATCTTGATCTATTGTATATCTTCAGCCATTTTGGAGATCATGGTCCTTTGTATATCTTCCTCATGGAGATTCTGATCTATGTATATTGTACGTGGCGATGACCACATATGTGATATCATGTATTATGCCTATTCATGGCCATTGTACTCTGATGTATCCGGGACTGCTATATGTACTTGCAGTTATATGCAGAGTTGTATCATTGTACTATGCTGATTGGGTGGTTGGTCTTCCATTTGGGATCATTCATCACTTCTCTTCTAGGATGGACTTATAATGTATTTCGGCCATCGTATGACCCCTCTGACCTCACACATTAGGGGGCATCTATTATAGCGGACTTCACCACTTCAGGTGAATCACACTTTGTATGGCCTTCCCCTATCCCGCTGCAGACTCTTTAGACCCCATGGACCATATTTTATCCTTTGCTTTTTCGTTGATCATCCCTAAAACTATATAAAAAATTATATATGCGGCTTTTTACCCGATAACCGCGTACATACACGAGTTTGACCCCTATAACTGCGTACATCGGGATGTGTACATAGTCCAAATCCTTTGGAGTTTTCCTTGACATGGATCCGACTCATTCGACTCCTGGCCTTCCATATGCCTTGAGATCGCTCAGATTCGACCCTTCATTATCCCTTGTGAAGATATATAAGGAACCCCTTGGTACATTGAAGGCATATAGAGAGATTGAAAGCAAAGAAACTATAGTCCATTGTTGCCGGAATTTATACTTGAGTCTACATCCCTTTGTCCCTTTGGAGCACCGTTGTGTTCTTCCCAAGCTTGCCTTTTGCTAGTGAGGTTGCTATCGAGAGATGGAGGATTGAGGTGGTGGAGGCCCAAGTGGGGGATTCAGTTTCTCCGATTCGCAGATGTGCCATCAGAGGTTGTATCTATCTTGTAATCTCTAATTTATATTAATAAGAACTATCTTTTCCTGTCCAATGATGTGTATTTGATTGAACATCGTATCCATTGGAATATGTCAAATGCTTTTACATTATTGATTATATATGCTAGAATAGATCTAACACCATGATATATAGTATGCTTGTATTGTTTACTTGTTGTTGAGGAAGTATTATTTCAATTCAAGCTGAAGATTGGAAAGCTCAATGGGGATCTACTTCAACCGTCCGGAATAAGGTACTAGGTCTAATCCTTTAGTGTTAGACATTTTATTTCTATTGCATATTGGGAAAGATTGATTTCTGGAGTCAAAGCTGTCTGTTGTGGTACCCCAAGCCATAGGAATTTCTCTCCATAACAACCGTGCTTATTCTTCTTTGACAAAGAGGTTCTCGTAATAACCACCTATGGACCAAGGGTGACAGTCAGTGGCACTGCTTGTGGAAAACCGATGAAAAGCGGTGCGAACAGGGGTACCGCTCCTGGATAAGGGAGCATGAGCAGTGTTGGGAATTTGTATGATAGACTGATAAGAAACCATTTAGTCTTCACTCCAGAAGCTGGGATTTCAGGGCAAGAAGGTATGTCAAAGGTCTTATCACATGATGGTGATAGGATTTTGGTATAACATCAAATAAATAAATAGCTCACCCAAAGCGCAATCCCTCCATGAGCAAGAATATGCCATAAAAGTTGGAAATGGTTGAGAGAAAGTGTTGCAATAGAAGGAACCAAAATATTCCCTATATATTAAACCTGCAAATAAAACACTATTAAAGCACCATGAAGGACCTGAGTGGCCTCTCCAAACACCAATTTGTATGGGAATCTTTCACCCTCGAAATTAGCTAAGCTAAGAAAACTAGTCATCCACTAGCTATCACAATTCACAAATGACAATTTCTCACATGAGAAAAAGTTATTCTCTTGGTTGACTACTGTATTTTATAAAAATCCTTATCCTTATAAGGTTATAAATCCATCCACAATATCAATCCAATTCGAATTTGGGTGTGGGCTCAAAATTTTCAATGTGTCCTCCCTTTCCTAGCCTTCCATCTTCCCCCAATTTGAGTAGGAACCCATTGAGATTCCCCAACTCATGTGAGCACCCTCTTGGATTCTATATTTCAAACTGAAATTTCATATATGTCATATTTCATCCTTCATATCTTATTTTTGTCATAGGTGTCATAGAATCTTCATCATTGTTGTCATAGAGCTATGGAATCTAGTCCAAGTGTCTCACTTTCTCCAAAATGACTCTTCATCTACCATGTAAGTTACATTTCCTTCCAAATTTGACCTATGATGTATATGGAAAATTTTATTATCCTTATAACTCATCCAATAACATTTATGCTTCCCATGGATTCGAAATTGCAAGAGGAGGATGTCATCTGGCACATAAATTCTAGCTTGTGTGGGCCCCATAGTCTCCATGTGTCTCCATCCTCCATTGCCACTTCAATTTTCTCTTTTATTTATTTATTTAGATACTTTATTAAATATTTATTCCATTCTAATTTTTAAACATCATTCATTGTCCCCCATATTCCAAATCCTAAAGCTTCCACCCCCAACCTAGGAAACAAGTAATTTTCGTCCTTGGCAATTATTTGACCCTTAGCATCAATTTGACAAACTCTAATGAATATGGAAAATGGGATTAGGCCATTGTGACCCAATGAAAAATTTGGGAGATGAAAAATCCTCCCTTCCCAATATTTCTTGTCCTCAAGCAATTTCAAAAATGGGTGTTGAAGAACCTTCTTTCTATATGATTCTTTGAAGTTGCCACTAAGTTTTCCAACTTTGAGTCTTTGAGATTCCAGTTTAAAACATCTATTTTGCAGTGCTGACATTAGAACTCGACCCACACTTGTTGAGATTTTTGGAAGGGCACGCAGAGAAGGCCTCCTCCATACATTGGTTGACTTAAAATGTTGTAACCCTACTCCTTTGCATTTTGGTCTGAGCATTTTTTCTTCTGCAGGTTGCACTGTGAGTCTTTGCGGCCATGAGAGGCATGCAACCTCCTTGATTGTTGGCACTATAGTCTACATTACTTGTAAATTGAATCTTGGCATCGTGGTTTATGTTTCGGTTTCTCTTGTGAGTAAGGAATATACTGTGAGGGTGGTTAATGGTTTCTACAAGTGGCTCGAAGCCTGTAATGGACTTACCCTTGTGACTTCTCGTTCATAGCTTTGGCATTGTGAACATGAGACTGTCTCTTTGTTATCTCTATCGTAGAGTTGGCTTAATGGTTTTCTTGCTTCTGGGTTCAGGGCATTCGATCTGGTGTGGCCATTTCTTCTCGGCCTCAATTCTTTTTGTTCACAGGTATACATTTTACTCTACTCAATTTCCTCTTGTAAAACGATTTACCATGTTAGGGTTTTACCATATTAAGATTAGAGTTTAAATAATGTTTACACTTGTGTTTTGCAGACTCTTGCTACCAGATCCAGGATATGAAGTTCGTGCACCAGTTAACTTCATGGGCTTCCAACTGGTAAGCCCCAGTGTCATCGAGGGTTCTCCCTACATGCAGTTTGGATTGTTGGATGTGGTTCCTATGGGTGGATACAAGGCTTTGTTTCTCTATTTGGTTATGATTTTTAGTTTTTTAAATATTACCCATGTTTTATTTAAAAACCCTTGCGATACTTCATTGGGTAACACAGGCTCTTGAAGCCATGATGTATATGTGGTTTTTGGTTAAGCAGTTTCATCCTTATGGCTTAAGCGATGTAAATGTTTTTGTTTAAGATTTATAAAGAACCCACCTCTGAGCTCATAGATGCTACGAGACCTCTGTCTCGCGTTGCTTCAGTTTTCCTTTTTACATTTGAAATTAAAGAAATGAAGACTATGGAACAATCGAGTTGTAGAATGAACTGGGTTTTACCTTTCCTGTTAGTAATGTATCTTATTTATAGTTTAATATAAAAGACTTTTGTATATTTGGTTTTACTAGCAGGCTTGGGTTTCGACCCTTTGACTCTATAGGATATAAGGCTACCTTTGAATAAGGATTTTATAATGCAAATGGTTAACTATTTCTGGGTTATTTGTCCATGATTTACATATGTAAAATATTTATTAATATTCTATATTTATAATTTATTTTAAAGCACTATTTAAGATATGATATTTTAATTTCTAGCACTCGGCCTTTTAAGGGTTGAAAATGTTGTATAACCCTACAGCTTATGACATCCTTGTTTTTACTTACAACATTCTTAACTCTGTTTTTTTTAAAGAAAAAAAGAATAATGGATGATGATATGACTTGCAGTTATATGTTTGATGCTAGCTCTATAAAATAAGAAATCCCAAACATTTTTTACATTTTTTACTTCTAGTTTTTAGTTAAGAGAATACTTAGGGTTTTAGTACAGACTACTCGAAAACTAGGATACTGTTAACTTTTAGTAATTTTTGTAATATAAAAAGGATTGTAGAAGAATCCTTTGGTCTTGGATAAAACTCATACTGGTCTGGAATGTTAATGTTTATAAATTGTTTTACCATTTCCTTTTCATATGGTTTTTAGATGTTCATTTACTTACTTTACTTATGTCAACTATAATATCTATATTTTTATCAACATACTAATACTGGAATAATATAATATTTACTGTTTCCTTTCATACCTATTTTCTATTTAGTTAGCTGAAGTAAATAAATGTGGACAATACATAGCACTGCTATTTAATAAAATCCATAAACAATGAAGTAAAATCTATCTACTAATTACATTCAAATAAAAGAATCATATCTATTGTTTACATTCCAATAGAAGAATTATTTCATTCACCTAAGCAATCCAGTTGTGCTAGAGTACGACCTGAGTTCAGGTGTGGAGAAACACAGCTTGGAAATTTTAATTCTATCTGTTTCACTTTTTACATAATTATTTCTATTTCTACTATAATCTATAATTTTACTGAATTCAACATTACTCAGTTACTTTTCATTCATAAACCCTAAAATACTAGCATGCATGTAGTAGATAAACTAAGAATTATTTAACTCAAGACAATAAAATAAAATAGAACTTGTTGAGGACAAGACAACAACAGCTTAAGGAGGATGTTCCTCCCAACCAAACTCTTGGAGAGCGCTCAGACAACGCTTCCTCAAGACCCCGGAGCTTGTTCCTAGTCTTCTTGGCTGAGAACTGGGTGGAGAATGCAACTATAAGACCTTTGTCACCTGACTGTCCAATTACCTCAGTAATCAAAATCTGCTTTTAGCAGTATGAAACTCATATTAGAAGCTATAACTTAGTTCAATCTTAGCAATTAACCCCTCAAACACACTCCAGAAATCCCCTCCATTGAATTTATCTTGAGTAATTTCATTCACCCTAAATGATCACTTCTCTAGAATGAGCAGCCTCAACTCTCTTCAATGGAAAATTTTATAGAGATGCCTAGGTCTTCTAGGTCAGTTTTCATTAAATGAGCCACCTGCTCTGATTCCACTTTCTTGGGGAATCATGACCACAAATATAGGGAAGTTTCCACCTGCAACAGTTGGAAGTGGTTTGAAGATGCTACCACTTGTTAGTTTGCTCTCCACCTAGTCTCCTCCACCAATTAACCAATAAACACTCTTTTAACAACTTTCCTAAGCTGTTGTCTCCTCATTTATTTATTTATAAATAAAATATTCTAAATTTACATTAAATATTCTTCACCCCACTTGGTCATCAATTAAAACTTAGCATAAAATTTAACACAATGTTCCTCAAACATTATAAAATTGTTTTTGCAAATTGGGGCATGTGACATACACACCCCCTTAAATTATAACATCATCCTCGGTGTTATTTATGCCTCGTCCTTAGAGTTCCCCTGAAATAGAATTTGATATGCATCTCGTATATGACTTTCCAATTCCCGGGTGGCTTCCTCTGGACTAAGGTGTTTCCATTGCACCTTCACTTGACCAATGGTTTGGTTTCGAAGTGAGATCTCCCTCCGCTCGAGGATACAGTCCGGTTCCACTAGAAAATTTCCTTCGGGTTCCACCTGCACATCCTTCCAATTAATAACATGAGTACCATCATGCACATATTTATTTAATACAGAAATGTGAAAAACATTGTGAACACTTAAATTCAGTGGTAAATCTAATTGATAGGCTACTTGTCTAAGCTTGGATAGTATTTCAAAAGGACCACAATAACAAGGTGCTAGTTTGTCACAACTACCCAACCTTAGAGAACTCTTTTTGGGTCTCACCTTAATGAAAACATGTTCACCTACTTGGAACTCCTTTGGAGTTTGGTTAAGGTCTGCTTGACTTTTCTGTCGATCTTGCACAATTTTTAGATTACCTTGTACTTGCTTTACAATTACTTCCATTTCTTTCAATAATTCAGGTCCTAATACTAACGTGTCCACCGGATTACTCCAAGAGATGGGAGTGTTACATTTTCTTCCATACATAATTTTGAAAGGACTATACCTAGCTGAATCTTGATAATTATTATTCTAAGCAAATTCTACCAGGTGTAAATAATCTTCCCATTCACCTGGCTGCTCCTTTACATACATTCTAAGTAGATATTACAGTACCTGATTTACACTTTCAGTCTGTCCATTATTTTGAGGATGGAAGGAGGTACTAAAATTTAACGTGGTATTTAATCCTTTGAACAAAGATCTCCAAAAGTTACCTATAAATTTAGGGTCTCGGTCTGAAATTATGACCTTCCATTAGAGGAAATTTGGGGTCTGAAATGGGCCTTATAAGAAAACGTGCCAAAATAAGTTTTTGTGAGTTGGAATTCAAGAACCAATAGAATTTCAA
>LPNX010727601.1:1700774-1753226 GCA_001517045.1 Pseudotsuga menziesii
TTCTATGCAGTCGAAAAATTTGTTTTAAGAAAATATCAGCTATATTTGCAGCATTATAAGTGGTTTTTACAGGTATAAAATGGGCTACTTTACTCAATTTTTCAACCACTACCATTATGGAATCATTCAAGTTCTGATGTTTAGGCAGTCCAGTAACAAAATCAAGACTAATTATCTCCCATTTCCATCTAGGGATAGGCAAAGGATGAAGTATCCCAAATGGATGTTGATATTTAGTTTTTACTTGCTGACATTCAAAGCATCTAGCAATATATTCTGCCAGTTCAGTCTTCATGTTTGGCAAGAAATAATCTTTTCTTAGCATCGTTATAGTTTTCTAATAACCTGGATTCCTTGAATAAGGAGTTTTATGAATTTCGTCTAAAATTAATAACTTAATCTTATGTATATTAGGTACATATATTCTGTCTTTATATAGTATTAATCTTTTTTCATTCAAGATGTACCATGTACTTAGACTTTCTATTAGATTTTCTTTTGCTTTTGTTTGTAACTTTAGGTAATTTTCATGTTGTTATATTCCCGCTTTAAGCTGTTCTTCCAAATCTATTGTATAAGTGATGATAGCTGCTGTAAAATTCAGCTTTTCATTTCTACTTAATGCATCAGCAACTTTATTTTCTTTCCCTTTGACATGTTGAATTTTGAAATCATATTCACTTAGAAAAGCTAGCCACCTAGCTTTCCTACCATTCAGGTTAGGTTGACCTAACAAATATTTTAATCCCTTATTATCTGTCATTAAAATAAATTTTCTTCCAATTAGATGATGATGCCACATCTTTAAAGCATCAATGACAGCCGCTAACTCCAAGTCATAGGTCGCATAATTATTTTCATGAATATTCAATTTCTTAGAATCATAAGCAATGACATTTCCTTCCTGAGTCAATACTCCACCTAAGTCGTCATTACAGGTGTAAGTACATACTATAAAATATTTATTCGGATCAGCAATTCTTAAAATTGGTGCGCTAGTTAATAAGGTTTTTAACTTTTTAAAACTATGTTCGCACTTCTGATTCCAATCCAATTTCTTTCCCTTTTTCTGCAAAGAGGTTATCGGATTTGCGATTCTTGAAAACCCTTCGATGAACCTTTGGTAATAATTGGTAATCCCCATGAATGATCGGACATCAATTACGTATTTTGGAACTGGTCAATCTTTGATTTCCTTTATCTTTTTGGGATCCACCGAAATTCCTTCTTTAGTCACCACATGACCTAAGTACTGGATTTTATCTTTAAAGAAGTCGCATTTACTAAATTTTGCAAAAATTTGATGTTCTTGTAACTCTTGCAAGACAATTTTTAAGTGTTCTTTATGTTCTTCTTCATATTTCGAATAAATTAATATGTCGTAGATCAATACGACCACAAATTTATGTAGATATTTGTGCATTACATTATTCATTAGACACATAAAAATAGTTGGAGCGTTAGTAAGCCCGAATGGCATGACGACAAACTCGTAATGTCCATATCAAGTCCTAAAAGTTGTTTTAAAGATGTCTTCATATTTAATTCTAACTTGGTAGATATCCAGACCATAAGTCAATCTTTGAAAATACCGTGGATCCATGTATTTGATCAAACAGATCATCTATGCAAGGGAATGGGTACCTGTTTTTGATAGTCATCTTATTTAATTGGCGATAATACATGCATAGTCGTAGAGTTCCGTCCTTTTTCTTAACAAAGATGATAGGTGCCCCCCACGGAGATACACTGGGTCAAATTTAATTCTTGTCAATAAGTTCTTTTAGCTGTGAATTAAGTTCATTTAATTCAAGTATATTCATCCAATAAGGGGATTTTGAGCTGGGCACTACACCAGGTACCAGTTCAATTGTAAAATCTAATTCCCTCTTCGGAGGCAATCCCGGAATTTCTTCCGAAAATACATCTGAATGTTCCTTTAGAACTAGTATATCCTCCCATTTTAATTTATCTATGTTGTTTAGATTTTCTTCATTTGTTACTGTTAATGCATAATCCTTACAACCCTCCCTAACAGCTCTCTTAAGCTCCAGAGCAGAAATTTTCCTTACGACTATTTTCCTAGGGATTCCCTTTACAATAAGTTCTTGTCAATAAGTTCTTTTAGCTGTGAATTAAGTTCATTTAATTCAAGTATATTCATCCAATAAGGGGATTTTGAGCTGGGAACTGCACTAGGTACCAACTCAATGGTAAAATCTAATTCCCTCTTCGAAAGCAGTCCCGAAATTTCTTCTGAAAATACATCTGAATATTCCTTTAGAACTGGTATATCCTCCGATTTTAATTTATCTATGTTGTTTATATTTTCTTCATTTGTTACTGTTACTACATAATCCTTACAACCCTTCCTAATATCTCTCTTAAGCTGCAGAGCAGAAATTTGTCTTACAACTATTTTCCTAGGGATTCCCTTTACACTTATCAATTTTCCATCATTATTTATACAAGTAAATGTTTTATCAAAGCAATTCAAGACCACCCTATGCTGCTCTAACCAATCCATACTAATTAATATGTCATATGAACCTAAAGGTAGTGTATTGAGCTTAACAAAAGTTTCAAATTGATCCATAGTTACTGCACAAATATTTACAAATCTAATTACCTTTATCTTTGCACCAGTAGCTAACTGAACTAACCAAGAACTTGCAAACTTTTCAACTAGAAGTTTACATTTTTCTACCAAGTTAGGAGAAATATAGCTTAAACTAGCTCTTGAATTAATAAAAAATAGATATGGGTATTTGATTTATCTTACCTTCAACTTCCACCATGAATGTTTGATAGTCTGCTTGCCGATTCTCTAAAGCTACATTGATCCTGGGCATTGTCCTCACCAAATCACCAACATTCATCTCCTCTTGTATTGTGTGGATATTGCTGACAGTCTTTTTCCAATTGGGACAGACTAAGGCATAATGTGGACCATTGCATTCCCAACACTCTATGGGTTCTTTTCGTTCAAAGTTCTTTGTGTAGTTACTGTGATTGTTAGCAGACTCTTTATTCTTTTGATTGTTTTGCTTGGTCTGTGAATTACTCTTATTCCCATGGAAATTTTTATTAGGAAAATTTCTAGTGTTATTATTTTTATAATTTCAATTAGGCACAAACTCTTTCTTCTTTTGATCAAAGTTATTATTCTCTTGGCCTTCCAGTTGGCCATACTCTCCTTTTTACGATTCTGTTCATAATAGAAATTCGCTTTTCTCGTGGCTTCTTCTAGGGTTTTCGGATTGTCATACTCAATCCTATCCTTTATATGATAAGGTAAACAGCTAAGAAATCGTTGTACCTTAGGTTTCTCATCCACAATGTATGGCACATACCTAAGCAGACTTAGAAACTTACTTTTCAGTACTTTCCTATTCATTGTACCTAGTTTTATCTCATAGAATTCTTTAGCCCATTGTTCATAGTACTGTTCAGATAAAAACTTATTTTTGAAGTATTTCTTGAATGTACTCCAATTTATGTTTTTCTCTCTTATACCTTTCACTCTTTTTAAGTATTGCCACCATATATCAGCTTTCCCTCTAATATTATAAATAGTCATCCTAGCCTTTAGTTAATTAGAATAGTTATAAATCTGGAAGTACTTGTTCATCTTGGATAGCCAGGATTCTGCTTCCTCCCCTTTTTCATTTTCTCATTTAAATGTTGGCGGCTTGATCTTCTTGAACTCCCCAAATATTTCTTCATAAGGTTTATATTTCCTTTACCTAGTATGGTGGTTATTTTCACTATTGTCACTAGTATGATGAGAGTTATGTAGATCACCATATACTTCGGAAGATGAGCTACTTTCATTTTTAATCTGTTTAGTCTTTTTATACTTATGTTGATAACCTACATCTTCAGAATTAGCTCTTTTACCCTTTCTGTCAATATGAAATCTTTCTATTGAGATTTGATTCAGCTCCTCCTGAGCTCTCAAAATCCTTTGATTTTCTTTCTTAACTGATTCCATTTTTTATTTTAATTCTTTAACTATTTGTAGTAGTTTAGAAGAATTATTGGTTATATCTTCTTGTATATGTTCTTTTTGTAGATTATCTCATTCAGTGTAAGGAGATTCCTCTTCTGTGTATTCTTCCAATCTTTCCATACATGTCATTAACTTAGAAACAAATTTCTCCGTGTATATCATTCGAAGAAAACAACATCAACATAATGATTTAAATTTATTGTTCCATATAAGCAAGTTGAGCTTCATTAAGGCCTAGTGTTTGAAGCTTGTGCTCTGATACCACATGTAATGACCCAAAATTTTGTAAAAATTTAAAATTTTTAAAGTGACATAAAATTTCTTAAATCGGAGTTTAGTAACTGGTAGAGGTTAGCGGAAAATGAAACAGTTTAACAAAATTTAAGGGTTAGCTTCAAATAATAGAAAATCTAAGACAACTTTAATTTTCCTATGTGATAGAAAGAGGACTTGCATTTAGTTGTTGCTAGCTATACTGATGATTTACTTTTGTCAAGTAGGTGAGAAACCTTGTTTGAAATCAGGGCGTACTTGGCATTCTGCTAACTCAAATGGACCGCTGGTTCTTACAGGTTCAGCAGGTAAGCGTAAGATCATATAGATGTCTATTTTAAATTATGTCAAGAAAGTACTTCCATAACATGTTAAGATGCTAGTATATAAATCAATTATTAAGCTCCAAGTCTCCGAAGAGGTAAAGTAAATTCCCTTCGTTGTTTTGATTCTATGATAGTATTTATATCTAAAGCCATATTGACCTTGTATCCTTGACATAATCAATGCTATTAAAAGAATGAGTTCTTCCAAGGTTCGTTTTGTCGTAAGATTATTATCTTTTATAAATTATAGTACATGGTCATTTGTAGATTTCCATAGTGAGCATAGAGCTCATGGTCTTGGTACATAATTACTTCGACTGTTTCGTGGTCTTACTGCTATTTTTACTTTAATACTCAAGTGTACTGCTCTGTATGTATGAACATATTCCTATTTTTTTTTATGGTAAAGTTTACAATGAGTGATTAGCTTCTTATGAAAAACTCTTTAAATAAAGTTAGTCTTTAGTATTTTGAAGACTCCTTCATTTATCAACATCAAGTTTTTATGTGGAGAAGTTTAAGGCTCTTCCAGTCTATTAAGAATCATATCTAAACCCTAATTTTACTTTACTGGTTCTGATACATTACCAAACTAGTTTGATTTGTTGTGAGTAAGAATATCTTCTTGGAACAGCTAGTAGACAAGCTATATTCATAGTATTTATATTTCAACCATGATACAATTATTACTCCAATGTTCTAATACTATATTGATTTATAATCCATCAATATTAAACTATAGAAACTATCCTAACTTGTAACTTAAGATAGTTTTACTACCTATCGATTACTATAATGCAGTCGAAACTAATGGAAATATACATTATAAGTTTTGATCCTATGTTATACTAGTTCCAAGGCATGATATAATCAATGGCATGTTTGAAATTATAAGCAATCATATGAACTAGCTTAATTGATCGATGGCATGATTCATATTATTGGTAAACATACGGTTAAAGGTTTTGGCAATGATCTTTTTAAAAATATATTTTGCAGCACTGACATTAGAACTCGACCCACACTTGTTGATATTTTTTGAAGGCCATGCTAGGATTTATGTGGGCTCATCCCTGGTCCATACAATTCCCTTCCGCTTTCCCCCACCTGGTGTCATGAGCAAGCTAGTCATGGACACCTTAAGCCTACCCAACCTTACGTTGGGGATCCTGGTGTGGTATCTAGATCCACCAGCTCACCAAGACATGCCCTACGTTGTGTTAACTGCGGTGCAACCTATTGTGGTTGAGTCTCGACCCCCACCCGGTCTGCATAAGCCAACCGCCACACCTGCACCTGCACCGCCTCAACCCAAAAGGGTGAGGGGGAAGAACACCAAAGCCACCGCAGAACCACGGCTAGTCCCACCTTGTGCCGTCTACAAACAACAGGGCCATACAACTTAGAATTACCCTGAAATCCAATTGATCCATGTGCATCTGAATGCCATGGATACGAATGAAAATATCTCCATGGTATAACTCCCAACCACGCCAGTAGTAAAGAACAAGGCATTCAGGAAAAACCATGCTTGCACCCTTTGCGGCTTATATGGACATTACTCCCACCATTTCCAAAACCTCCTCGAATTTCGAATGGCTCTTGCTGACCTCTGTCACCATTCCATTGATTTTGAGACCACCTTGATCGAATAAGTTCACCCACCACCACCTCCTTTGTTTGACACCATGTCCATTTACATGATGTCTAGTTCCTCCGACCAGCTCATTCCCATATCCAATGACGATCCATCAGACCTCTTACTTCGTTGCTTCAACCATGATGAGGAGATCCTAGAAGCTCTGACCACCCTGGAATATCCTTGGGATGACATGCAGCATCACTCGTTCTTCCTCCCAGAAGAGCTTATGCCGCAGTCTGACCAGTTTTCTATGGAGACCAAAGATTTCATCCATGGGAAGGTTGACTGGTTCAAGAACCCAATCCCAGCACCAGATGCCTTCGAATAAGGGAACATGGTGAACATTTCTCCAACCATTAAAATCAACATCTCAACCAACTCTGAGATCGTTGAAGAGATCATGCTAGGGGCATCTTGCTCCCCCGAAGAGGTCAATGCCTACACCGCCCTCTTCCAAGAGTTCCACGACATCTTCTCCTGGTCATACACTGAAATTCCTGGCTTAGATCCATTCATCATGGAACACCACATCGACACATGGCCTAATGTGGCATCTGTCCACCAAAATCAATGGCCCATCCATCCATCCAAAGTGGCTCCAATGAAAGCCGAGATAGAGAAGTTGCGCACAGTCGGCTTCATTTATCCCACTGCATACACAACTTGGGTTTCTAATCCTGTTCCCATGAATAAAAAATAGGGCACCGTTTGCGCTTGCACAGAATTTCATGATCTCAATGGGGCATGTCCCAAAGAAAACTTCCCCACACCATTCATCGACCAAATCATCAATGCATGCACCAGACATGAGGGCTTCTCCTTTATGGATGGTTTTTTCGGATACAACCAGATCCAAATCCGAAAAGAATACTATTGCAAAACAGCATTCAGAACTCCATGGGGCACCTTCGCCTACCGAGTCATGCCCTTTGGCCTAAAAAATGCTGGAGCCACCTTCCAGTGCACCATGACGCACTGCTTCCATGATCTTACTCACATCATGTTGGTGTGTTTCAACAACCTCATTCCATGGTCACAAAGCCACACACAACACATAGATGACTTGTGACAAGTCTTAATGCGATGTCACCAGTATAGGATCCGCTTGAACCCATTCAAGTGTGTTTTTTGTGTCCCCATGGGCCATCTCCAAGGATTCATCATGTCACACAAAGGAATGAATGCTGATCCTGGGAAATTCCAAACAACTTTCCCCCTAACATCACCCCTTTGAGTGACAATGTTCTAAATTGTATTATAGTCTTTTCATTTTTTGTTTTACACATTTTTCCTCGATTGAGTCTTATGTATCGTTTCCTCTCATTGCTTCAGATGGAACACTCCTCAGATTGCTATATGGGATTTGCAGATGGAGCAAGTAGATGGTACCCAAACCTCACCATGGTTGCATGGGTAATCTACTCCCCATCACACGAGTTGATCCACATCGATGGAATATGCGTAGGCACCGTGACCAACAACCAGGTTGAATATCATGGTTTCAATGGCCTCTTGGCCACCGCTCTACAATTAGGAATTCACCATCTTGATGTCTTCTTAGACTCTCAGCTGCTTATTTCTCAACTGAACAACCATTACTGAGTTCATGATCCCTACCTCTTTAGAAAGTACCTACGCACTAAACACATGGTCAGAACATTTGAATCCATCACATTCACACATGTTCCCAGGAACCTCAATAGTATCGCAGATCAAATGGCTAATGATATTCTAAATTGGCACATCCACAACAGCATATAGGAAACATACAACCATAACATAATGCATAATCATGTCTAAAAATACACACACAGTGTAATAATACATCACATAGGCACTTGCATTCCACAACATAATAAAAAGACTCACATAATAAAACCATAAAAGTGCATCCACGTGCATCAAAAATATATATAGATATAAATCCATAAGTCACATGTCCACAATATGTCCAATACAAAAACAGAGAAGCCACGTATGCTTTCTCAATAGGATATACATAAGCGACACAAAAACCCCTAAGGGAACCTATGTACTAAGGGTCAGCCACACAAGGCTACTAATTTTATTCAAACTCGTCCTCTTCGAAAGAAGATGAATCCAATGCAAGAACACCACCTCTCGCTGTCTGGCAAAAGTGCCCGCATGCCACTACCATCTTCCTCATCACGCCCATCAGCTTAGGAGGAAGATTGTGAACAGCAGCAATAAATTTGGNACCCCCTCTCGCTGTCTGGCAAAAGTGCCCGCATGCCACTACCATCTTCCTCATCACGCCCATCAGCTTAGGAGGAAGATTGTGAACAGCAGCAATAAATTTGGTATTCAGGTGCTGCCAGCCAACATCTGACACTCTAGTAGCCACCTCCTCCATGTATGGCACCAGCCCATCCATGTCCCACTGTCACCTGCAAGGGTTCCCAGAAGGGGCTACTGCAGAAGTTGCCACAGGAGGTACGGTAACAACTCGCCTCCAATGCCTAGGTGGTGAGCAAGGACCAACATCTGCACACAGAAGCAAGGACACCATCATTCCATATACATCAACATGAAAATCACTAACCATATAAACTATACTATCCACAAATATGAACATAAAAACATCAAGCATACATACCAGCTAGTCCTTAAGCCTGACCAGGAGGACGGGGCATCTCTAGATCTCCATGGAAGTCCATAGCCGCGTACAATTACTCCTCAATCACCATAGGCAACTGGAGCCACTGCTCCAACAACTCCTCTGTGAAGAAGCAGCCCACTCTACCGCCACCCTCAGGAATCATCATCTGGCACCACCTATACATCCTCAGCTCCCACGGACCACTGTCCTCCACATCCCGATGAGGATGAAGTGTAGGTACTTTCTCAAAGAAGAAAGCACATAAAAAGGACCCAAAGCAAAAACCAGTTCCACTAGTCTTTGACCTGTTCAGCTCATGCCGAACAGCCTGTAAGTACATCTGGCCCCATGCATAATATGTGCCACCAATGGCATGCTTGACTAATGGCAGTTGACCACCAGAAATCTTGTGGCTCCCTGTGGAACCCAAGATGCACTGTAGTAAATTCCCCACCGCCTGTGTGGAAAAATCTTTGATGTCACACATCAAGATGTAAGAACCATGCACATATGCCGTAGCGTAACAATGTTGCTCGCATAAATCCTCTAATGTCTCCCCTCGAGACAGTATAAGAGCCAAGTCACCAACTACTCCCAATATTGGGAGTGCAGTAATGAATTACACATCCTCCAGCGTAATCTCAATACACTATCTCTGGAAGAGGAACACCTCCCCAGTAACATCCCAAAAACTGATCAAAGTTTGCATCAGCAAACCCAAGCTCCGCATGAGCAGAATCCACATGAACTTCAGTAACCCATAGCAGGCCAGTGTATCTCTAACACCCCCATCTCGTAATGATGCATCTCTGACTGGCTTCTAGTCTCTCTCCCTCTATTTGATCTCCACCATCCTGCACAAGGCAAAAACCCTGATGTCGGACCTCCCCACCATCAAAAAACCACCCAAAGAGGGACAGGGCGCACTTAACTAAGCAAAAGGAGCACCCAAGGAACTCATAATGGCCCAACAAGTGCGCCTAGGTTGCAACTTTTCCTTCGAAATGAGCGACCTGGCACATTTCAAACCCCAAACAGTTCATGGGGGGCCTCCAGGTGGTCAAATCTAGTCAAAAATGCATCAAAATGAAGAGGTTCAATGAGAGCTTTTACCTGCAAGTCGCGGCTCGTGAAACCATCAATCGGATCAAGAGATATCAGCAAATGAAGAATTAGGGCCGACCTCTCCAACTCCACAATGAACAGTGACAATGACACTTCACCATGTCAACCCTCCCCTTTTATAGGCCCCATTTGACCTAATTTCTTCTGATCAACATAACAAGACCATACGGACTCCGTTTGAGACACCGTTCATGCCATTGGTTTCAGAATTCCACCTTCTATCGAGTTATGAGACCATTGTCTCATGTTTAAACAATCAATTTTGGGACTACCTCCCACAAGTCACCTCGACTCACGAGCCATGACATAACGATGCGAGTGTCTACAGACTGGTACTCGTATCACATTGCCCGACCGCTACTCATACAAGTGATCGGGCCACCACCTGTTAAGGATTGTACTATAATTTTACTTTTTGTATTTATAATTGTCTTTTCAACTGCACCTTATGCAAACATTTGGACCATCATCCACAAAACCCTTTGTTTTTCCTCCATGTATTTGACATAGAAGTGTCCTCGGGTCGCTGCCCATTTAGGAATGTAATGTTAGCTTTTATTTCATATTTTTAACACATAGATTGTCTTTTCTTTTCACCGCACTTTACGCAGACCTCCGGACCACTGTCCACAAAACAATTTATTTTCTTGCATGTATTTGACATATAAATTCCTCTGAAATTGTACTTACATCACATGTGGTCAATTCCATCCACATTAACACACACACACGCTCTCTTGAACTCTGTCCGAGAGCCGCCTTGGTTTGCATGCTTCTGCCGCACCGTCTCATAGGCCTCTACCGTGATCTATCCCACACATGTATTGGTATGTTTGAGAGCCTTCTGCTCCATCCATACTGCACGGATGACCTTTGGACCTCTGTCCACTGTCCGACATGGGGCACGGCTCATACCACCGCAGTCGGTTGACCACATTGGAGTTTCGTTTAAGCTCTTTTCTGACTCCTTAAAACAATGAAAATATCATCGAGCGCAGCTGCTTCCTTTCCTGCTCACTAAAGTATGGAAAGGACGTCTACATCATCTCATTTACCTCATTTTCCAGACCATGTAGACCATTCCATGAAAAGGACCTCCTTGGCACACTCAAGCCAAGACTGTTCCCCTCTGCATACTTTTGTTCTTTCTCGGGCAGAGGGGCCGTACTTGATGAAAAATCTCACCTCCATTTCTCGTCAAGCTCTTTTCTAGCCGTTTCAACAAGAAAAGATCATCGAGCAAACTTGGTTTCTTTCATGCTCATAAAATTATTTGAATGACCATTCAGTCAGTATAGGTTTAACCTTTTTCGGCCTAATTGGACTATCAACAGTAAAGAAGTCTCTCATCCCCTCCAAGATGGGAGAGCTCTCCTATGTATACTTTTATCCTTTTTTGGGCACAGGAGACTACCAATGAAAAAGAGTCCCCAATGGAGTCTTTTTCGTGCTTTCAGACTCTCTAAAATTGAAAGCACCATCGAGCATTTACCTTCTTGGGCTCACCAAAAATCCACAAGATCATACCACAACGGTGTCCCTAGACACCACCCCATAGAAAACAGTTTGGCAGCATCCCCACATTGGGTCGCCTTTGTTTAGAGTACTCTATAATGTGTCTTCCTTAGATTCCATCAGTATCAAAAGTTTCCTCCACCTCCAAGTATTTCCCATCTACAGCAACATTCCCGGTATTATAGCTATGATCCCATTCCCTTAAGTCAGTTTCATTCACTGCCGAGTCCACCCTGCCTTCATACTCTGAACAAAGGAAGTTTGAGTCTCCTACTCCCCCCCTTACCCTATTCAGTTTTTTCCTTCCCTCCCCTCCCCCCTAATTCAGTTAGTCAGTCCGCAGATTGCTTCACGCCTTTCAATTATCCCTCGCACTCCTGGTGAAGGAAACATCATCGCCTTGACCAGGGGCAGGTCTCCCTCTGTTGAATCCAATACAAATATTCCAGAGGTCCCTGTACCTTGGTTTCATTGACATAATTGATGAGTTTCTTGGACCACTTGAGAGGAGTCCTTTATGCCTCTTGGGATGGTTTTTTCTCACATGCTCGACTTCAACTCCATCATTGCACCATTGAGATTCATACAGGGTTTGTTCCACCAGTACTTGGTCGAAGATGCTGGATGTCAGCCGACTCTAGCACATTGGTGACTCCACTCGAGGGCCCTAAATAGGTTATGTCCCTTGTGATTTCTAGGTTGCGTTGGAGATAGTGTTCAGAAGCCCCAGCATTGCTTCGATATACCTTTATGATTGATGCAACATACCTGTACCACAGAGACTCTGACTCCCAATCAGTGAGTCCATACAGATATGTACCATTCCAGATCCAGTAGACCATCGGTCATGAAGATATAGCATTCCATGAGAATGCCATGGATCCAATGTACCAGATCAGTATTGGATTCAGCCTCACATGAGAGGCAACCATCATTGTAACAACAGTTGTATATGATCAGCTCTTGTATTTTAGAGCATAGATCAAATGATTCTTTTGACATTGTCACGAGCATGGGAATTCCCACCTCGTCCATATACATGTCACACATTTATTATATCTCACCCATTGATGGGAACCAAATTAATACAAAACCAAAATCCACCATGCCCCAGCCTCGGAAGCACCACCTCTTGACAGCAAATCCTATGATGTTCATTGGCCATATGTTGAGCTCCTACCCTCACACATCAGGGGGAAATCTGTTAACCCAAAAATCCCCCACATAGCTCTCAATGGCCTACACCACCCAAGGACACCATCTCACAACACTCATTTCACTCCATAAGACCTTCCATGACCTTCCATTTGACCCCCACACCTCAAAAAGATCCCAAGGATGAATAAAAGGGCTAAAAACCCCAAAAAAGAGCCTAAAATAGACCCCCAGGGGCTAAAGCCCTCAAAAAGGGGCTAAAACCATGAAAGGGGCTAAGGTTAGGGCAGAAGGGGATAAAGGCCCAAAAAAGGGGCTAAAGCCTTGACCAAGGGCTTAAAACCCTAAAATCCCTTGGAAAAATTATATAAGGAGGGTGGGGGGTCACTCTCAAAACACTCCTCACTTGCCTATTGTTATGCTTGCCATGGATGCTTTGAGACCTCTTGCTCTCAAACCACCCACTCTCCCTCTCCTCCATCTCCATTTCTCCAAGCCATTGCTTCCCAACCAAGAGAGAGGTGCTCCCATGAGCTAAGGCATGGTGGCCCATTTCCACCTAAGTGAGTTATAATCTCATTTCTGTTTATGTTTATTTGCTTATCTTGTTTTCTAACTCATATTTTCATTTGCAGGTTTTTCATTAACAATTGTTTACAGGTTTTCTCCATGGTAGCTTAGGTTTGTTTTGTAGGTTTTGGAGGCAGAACCCTAACCCACTGTGTGCAGAGGGGTTCAACAATGCTCCATCACTACTTCTCTTTTATTTTTACTATCATTTGCTCTTAGTTGTAGTTTACAATATCTTCCATTTACTTGTTATTGCTTAGATTAGTTTAGTATCAATTCGCAACTCAGTTTCAGTCATTTTTCTTCTGTTGTTTACAGTTTTTTAAGGGTAGGAACCTACCCTTGTTCCCTATAGGCACAAGGGAGCCATTCTTACCCCTGTAGTTAGGAGAAATTCTCACTACACTCTTACTTCTATTTTTACTTTAATACTCAAGTGTACTGCTCTGTATGTATGAACATATTCTTATTTTTTTTTATGGTAAAGTTTACAATGAGTGATTAGCTTCTTATGAAAAACTCTTTAAATAAAGTTAGTCTTCAGTCTTTTGAAGACTCCTTCATTTATCAGCATCAAGTTTTTATGTGGAGAAGTTTAAGGCTCTTCCAGTCTATTAAGAATCATATCTAAACCCTAATTTTCCTTTACTGGTTCTGATACATTACCAAACTGGTTTGATTTGTTGTGAGTAAGAATATCTTCTTGGAATAGCTAGTAGACAAGTTGTATTCATAGTATTTATATTTTAACCATGATACAATTATTACTCCAATGTTCTAATACTATATTGATTTATAATCCATCAATATTAAACTATAGAAATTATCCTAACTTGTAACTTAAGATAGTTTTACTACCTATCGATTACTATAATGCAGTCGAAACTAATGGAAATATACATTATAATTTTTAATCCTATATTATACTAGTTCCAAGGCATGATATAATCAATGGCATGTTTGACATTATAAGCAATCATATGAACTAGCTTAATTGTTCAATGGCATAATTGATATTATTTGTAAACATACGCTTAAAGGCTTTGGCAATGATCATTTTAAAAATCTATTTTGCAGCGCTGACATTAGAACTCGACCCACACTTTTGGAGATTTTTGGAAGGCCATGTCGATAAGGCCTCCTCCATATGTTGGTTGAATTAAAATGTTGTAACCCTACTCCTTTGCATTTTGGTCTAAGGGTTTTTCCTCCTGCAGGCTACGCTGTGAGTCTTTGCGTCCATGAGAGGCCTGCAACCTCCTTGATCGTGGGCACTGTAGTCTGCATTACTTGTAAAGTGAATCTTGGTATCATGGTTTGTCTTTTGGTCTCTCTTATGAGTAAGGAATATACTGTGAAGGTGTTTAATGGTTACTACAAGTGTCTCCAAGCCTGTAACTGACTTACCCTTGTGACTACTCATTCATAGCTTTAGAATTGTGAACTTGAGATTGTCTCTTTTTTGTCTCTATCACAGAGTTGGCTTAAGGGTTTTCTTGCTTCTGGGTTCAGTGCATTTGAACTAGTGTGGCCGTTTCTTCTCATCCTCGATTCTTTTTGTTCACAGGTATACATTTACTCTACTCAATTTCCTCTTTTAAAATGATTTACCATTTTAGGGTTTTACCATTTTAAGATTAGAGTTTAAATAATGTTTACACTTGTGTTTTGCAAACTCTTTCTACCAGCTCCAGGTTATGGGTGGAATGCAAGCTCATGCACCAGTTAAATTCGTGGGCTTCCAACTGGTAATCCGTGGTCTCATTGAGGGTTCTCCCTACATGCGGTTTGTATTGTTGGATGTGGTTCCTGTGGGTGGATACAAGGCTTTGGTTCTCTGTTTGGTTATGATTTTAGTTTGTTAAATATTACCCATGTTTTATTTAAAAACCCTTAAGATACTTCGCTGGGTAACATAGGCTCTTGAAGCCATGATTAATATGTGGTTTTTGGTTAAGCAGTTTCATCCTTACAGCTTAAGCGATTTAAATCTTTTTGTTTAAGATTTATAAAGGGCCCACCTCTGAGGTCAGATATGCTAAGTGACCTCTGTCTCTTGTTGCTTCAGTTTTCCTTTTTACATTTGAACTTAATGAAATGAAGACTGTGGAACAGTCGAGTTGTAGAATGAACTGGGCTTTACCTTTCCTGTCAGTGATGTATCTTATTAACAGTTTAGTATAAATACTTTTGTATATTTTGTTTTAGTAGCAGGCTTGGGTTTTGACCCTTCGACTCTATAGGCTATAAGCCTACCTTTGAATAAGGATTTTATAATGCAAATGTTTAACTATTTCTGGTTTATTTGTCCATGATTTACATATGTAAAATATTTATTAATATTCTATAGTTATAATTTATTTTAAAGCACTATTTAAGAGATGATATTTTAATTTCTAGAACTCGGCCTTTTAAGGGTTGAAAATGCTGTAAAACCCTACAGTTTATGAAATCCTTGTTTTTACTTATAGCATTCTTAACTCTGTTTTTTTTAAAGAAAAAATGAATAATGGATTATGATATGACTTACAGTTATATATTTGATGCTAGCTCTGTAAAATAAGAAATCCAAAACAATTTTTATAGTTTTTACTTCTAGTTTTTAGTTAAGAGGATATTTAGGGTCTTAGTGCAGACTACTCGAAAACTAGGATACTGTTAACTTTCAGTAATTTTTGTAATATAAAAAGGATTGTTGAAGAATCCTTTGGTCTTGGATAAAACACATACTGGTCTGGAATGTTAATGTTTATAAACTGTTTTACGATTTCGTTTTCATATGGTTTTTATATGTTAATTTACTTACTTTACTTATGTTAACTATAATATCTATATCTTTATCAGCATACTAATACTGGAATAATAATAATATTTAATGCTTCCTTTCATACCTATTTTTCTATTTAGTTAGTTGAAGTAAATAAATGAAGACAGTACATAGCACTGCTATTTAATAAAAATCATAAACAATGAAGTAAAATCTATCTACTGTTTACATTCAAATAAAAGAATCATATCTACTGTTTACATTCCAATAGAAGAATCCTTTCATTCACCTAAGCAATCTAGCTGTGCTAGAGTACGACCCGAGTTCAAGTGTGGAAAAACACAACTTGGAAATTTTAATTCTATTTGTTTCACTTTTTACATAATTATTTATATTTCTACTATAATCTATAATTTTACTGAATTCAACATTACTCTATTACTTTTCATTCATAAACCCTAAAACACTAACATGCCTGTAGTAGATAAACTAAGAATTATTTAACTGAAGACAATAAAATAAAATAAAATATGTTGAGGACAAGACAACAACAGCTTAAGGAAGTTGTTCCTCCCAACCAAAATCCTGGAGAGCACTCAGAAAACTCTTCCTCATTACCCCCGAGCTTGTTCCTCTTCTTCTTGGCTGAGAACTGGGTGGAGAATGCAACTATAAGACCTCTGTCACCTAACTATCCA
Source organism: Pseudotsuga menziesii (assembly GCA_001517045.1). Taxonomy (NCBI): domain Eukaryota; kingdom Viridiplantae; phylum Streptophyta; class Pinopsida; order Pinales; family Pinaceae; genus Pseudotsuga; species Pseudotsuga menziesii. The sequence goes on from LPNX010727601.1 coordinate 1,717,478, forward strand.
ATTATCAGTAATCAAAATCTGCTTTCAGCAGTATGAACCCCAGCTTAGAAGCTATAACATATCCCAGTCTCAGCAGTTAACCCCTCAAACACACTCCAAAAATCCCCTTCATTAAATTTCTGTTGAGTAAATTCATTCACCCTGAATGATCACTTCTCTAGAATGAGCAACCTCAGAGCTCTTCAATGGGAAATTTTATATAGATGGCTAGGTCTTCTGGGTCACTTTTCATTAAATGAGCCACCTACTCTAATTTCGCTTTCTTTGGGAATCATGACCACAAATATAGGGAAGTTTCCACCTGCAACAGTTGGAAGTGGTTTGAGGATGCTTCCACTTGTCAGTTTGGTCTCCACCTAGTCTCCTCCACCAATTAACTAGTAAACACTCTTTTAACAACTTCCCTAAGCTGGTGTCTCCTCATTTATTTATTTATAAATAAAATATTCTAAATTTACATTAAATACTCTTGACCCCACTGGGTCTTCAATTACAACTTAGCATAAAATTTAACACAATGTTCCTCAAACATTATAAAATTGTTTTCACAAATTTGGGCATGTGACAGGTTCCAATGTAGAGGAATCATGCTCTTCTTTCAAAATTCCATAACCTTCACAAAGAGACAATTCAACTTCCTCTTCCACCACATCAACTGTTTGGATCTCTTTAAGATCATCTTCAATCACATCAAGCACATTCAAATTTCCACATTTCTCATGATCCACCATGTCATGATAATCCTCCAAACAATCTACCATTTCACAATCTGAAACATAGGAGGAAAAACAAGTATCTTGCAACTTTTCAAGAAGTTTCTCATTTTGAATTGTGATCTTATGATTATCCTCATTATTCTTCAAGTATGAATCATGTAAAAATTCATTAAGCTCAAAAAAATGGTTTCTATAATAAAAAAAAGACATAAAATTACCTTTGATGTGGCACATTGCTCTTTGAATCTTCTCCATGTATTCAAAGAAGGATGTTTCATCTAATGAACTAGCTCTCCAACAATAATTTGACACTAATGCTTGAGTGTCATGTAGTATACTAAGGGACTCTTGGATCTTATTTTCATTCATCTTTAAGGACCCTTGAAGAAAATGAGGCTCTTGCAAATGAACCTCCTCGTCTTCTTCCTTCTTGCTTGGACCAACTTCATGAAGCTCAAGTGGTGATGGGGAAGTTTATCTTGTTTATTCTTCAACTACTAAAAGGTATTCATTTTCATGTTTAATGGAATTTTGGCTTGTAGCAACACTTTCAAAAGTTCTGTATGTCACCAGCATAGAGGTGTGAGAACCCATCAGTAGGCACTCCTTCATAGTTCAAGCATCTCTGAGTAGATCTTATTTGTTCCATTTCCAAGGTAGGATGTGTCTCCAAATGATATTCAATATTTTAAATAGAAACTTCTTCATACTCATGTGATGTCTCTTCATATTTTACAGAGTCACTTGGGAGTGAATTTCGATCCTCATAATGTAATTCTTGTTTTGTTTCACCACCCACAGAACTTGGTGGATCCTTGGTCTCCTCCATACTTGTGCAATGCTGATTATTCCTTAATTAAGTCAAAATTGAATTATTTTTCCTAAATCCATTCAACCAATCCTAAAAGTCTTCAAAATGAATGGTATTGTGTGTCTCTCCGTCATGGACACTTCTACTACCCCCTTCTGCCATCCTACCCCTAAGTTGGATAGCCATCAATTAAAATCCTTCCGTAAGATGTTGAGCCATGTTCTTGGTTATGTTATCAAAGAGAGGTTTCATGATTTGTATATGCTCCTCACCATAATATGAGGTTCCCTTTTCATCCCTAGTCATATTTTCCTAAAAAAAATGCCCTCTTCTCCTACTTTTTTCCCTCTTCAACAAAAGCACTTTTGGTTTCAATATCTAATGGTGGTCCCTGAATTCTAGTCCTCGTAAATATAATACCAAATTAGGTGCTTATTGTAATGTCCCTTTTTAATATTTTTTATTAAATGACCAATTTTTCACTTTTTCCCCAATTCGACCCTTGACTACTTTTGATGTCTAGGTCTCCAAATTGGCCCAAATGCTCCCAAATATTATGAGAAGGTGTATGAATGATATTAAGCCTTGAATATTATTTATAACCCTACAATCACTTCTGAAAACTAGTTTTATATTTTGATCAAAGTAGGAGTCTTCGCTAACAAATTGGGGTTCCAATTCCCCCTGGGTAAATGCTGAAAATGGATTCTCAAATGATCGCAAACACACTCAAATTTATGAATGGAATTATAGTACAGTTAAAATACATCAATATTAAATCATATTCATCACCATTCAACTTTTAATTCCTGATATGACTCCGTTAAATCATATGCAAAAAGACTAGTTTCAACCATGGGGGAAATGATAGGAAAACTTCTCCAAATGATATGAAACTCAATAAAATAAATCCAAATGATTATGTAATAAACATTAAACTAATATAATCCATTAATAACATTCCATTCATCCATAAACCATTTGTATTTCACTTGTCCATTCAAATATATCAACATTATATTGGTTCACAACAAGGTAGTGAGGAAATGACATTGTTTCTTCATTGTTTAACATTTATACATGGAATATTTTGGGTATTTAGACTTGAGAGTATTATGAACTTTAAAAACATAAATAACATTCTATTCATCCATAAACCATGATTATTTTACTTATCCATTCGAATCCATCAACATCAAATTGATTCACAACAACATAGTGGGGAAATGGCACTATTTATTCATTGATTAACACTTTTACATGAAATATTTCAGTATTTCAACCTGAGAGTATTATAAAAATTAAATACAGATAATTTACATCATAACATAAAATAATGGGGCATTATAAGCTCTCCCAAAGAAATCAATAGCTCACCCAAAGCGCAATCCCTTCATGAGCAAGAATATGCCATAAAAACAGGAAATCGTTGAGAGAAAGTGTTGCAATAGAAGGAACCACGAACTACCCTGTAGATTAAAACTAAAAATAAAAATCCATTAAATCTCCATGAAATACCTGATTTGATGCTCCAAACACCAACTTGTATGGGAATATTTCACCCTCAAAATTGGATAAGGAAAGAAAACTAGTCATCCACTAGCTCACACAATTCACAAATGAGAAAAAGCTCTTCTCTTGGTTGGTTCCTGTATTTTATAAGAATAATCATCCTTATAAGTTTACCAATCCATCCACACACTCAATCCAATTCGAATTTGGGTGTGGGCTCAATATTTTCCATGTGTCCTCCCTTTCCTAGCCTTGAATCTTCCCCCAATTTGAGTAGGAACACATTGAGATTCCCTGACTCACATGAGCGCCTTATTGGATGATATATTTCGACCTGACATGTCAGATATGTCAGATTTCAGCCTTGAGAACTTATTTTTTTCAAATTTTTCATAGCATCTTCATGATTGTTGTCATAGAGCTAGGGAATCTAGTCCAAGTGTCTCACTAGCTCCAAAATGACTCTTCCTCTCCCATGTAAGTTCCATTTCCTTCTAAATTCTACCTATGATGTATATGGCCAAGTGTATTAGCATTCGAACTCATCCAATAAAATTGAGGCTTCCCATGGATTTGAAATTTCAAGAGGAGGATGGCATGTGGTACATAAATTCTAGCTTGTGTGGGCCCTGTTAGTGCCAGAAATTATTCTCAGACTACAGAAGAACAAGCCAACACAATCTAATAAAACACAATTAAATAAGATAGGTTTTTTAGGGTTTCGGTTGTACAGTTTGTAAACAAGAGGGTAGAAACTTCACAATTCTAAAGCAAATACTAAATCATGCACAATTGAAGGACTGAGATGCATAACATATACAACATAAACCCAATACAATAATCACAACATTAAATTCCATCCACAATTAACAAGCACTTCATGAATAATAACCTTAAAGAAGAAATGAATATATCAATTGAGTGATTATACAAATCAGAAATGGAATCAACAGATAGGCTAAATACAGCTTATAGTTGCATATATTTCATATTCAGTCATTCAAAAATACATAAGAGTTTTTACACTTAGCTCATAAACCACAGCTTGATAGCCTCCCCTTGCAACAAAAATCGAACCCTGCACTCTACCCTTGTCCAGATTTTATAATTACAAAGAATTAGTTCTATCTTCCATTCATTAGGTCGAATTTGAAACTACTCAGCAGTTACATGAACCAACTTTCAACTAATTCTCTAATTATAGCAAAATCGGATTCCTAGTAAATTTGGCGAATTTCTGAAAACTAGGTGTCAAAGAAGCTTCCATATATCTCGATCCGTGACACCTGTGCAAAACTTGAGAGAGGTTTTTGTGAAAGGGTTTGTGGTGGAAAAAAAGTCTCTTTGTTTTTACAAATTCATCTCCAATCAATCTGAATATGTCCCGCAAGATGAAGACTAAAACAGAAAAATATTAAATATTTTTAACACCCTTAAAAATAGGCTGTAAAGATTAAATTGAATCTTTCAAACCTTGATAGTTGTTTCAAAACTGAGAGAGTTTTTTGTGAATGGGTATCTTTTGAACAGAAACCTTTTTTTTTTCTAAAATTCATCTCCATCATCTCATGATCTGCACTCAATTGCAATAACCCAAAACAGGAAAAAACAGAGCATAATTCTCAATAATCTTTGCACACTCCAAGTCTTGCAATGGCTGTTCTTTAACTATTTTATTCAATCATAGTTGTGATATATTCACTACCAATTTGTTCTATGTGTCTTCCTCCTATTTCATTAATATTTTTTCTAACTGTGAATGTATCCCCTCTTCAGATTATTTCTGTACATCATGTTCAATGTCAACCCTAGATTCATCAGACACTGACTTTTCCTCATCTTTAGAGTGCACTGTAATAGGAACTTGTTTCTGTTCTTTCACCTTTTACTTTACTTCTTGGTTTAGTTCTTCATGAAAAGTAGCTTCTACAGGCTCTATTTCTTTCACTTCTGCCTTTGACATTTCATTTTCCTCAATATTGATCTGTTGTTCAACTTCAACATTTTCATGTTCTTAAGTCATAGATTTCTCTGGTACATTATCCTCTTCAACCTTAACTGTCACTCTCTTTTTCAGCTTATTGACCAATTTATGACCCTTATTCAACTATCTTTTCTAAGTTTGATCTTCCTGCTCTGTTTTAAATCTTGACCAAAAAAGAAAATATTCCCATGTTTTCTCCTTCTTTCGAAGTACAGTACTTATGCTTAATTTTATAAGCCCATGATGAAACACAGATTGTTTAGTGTGATCTGGATGCTCCTTCACCCTGCTTGACATCTTTTGTGAACTTTTAAAGAAAAAGAATGGAAGATTCATTTTTGCTTCATGGCTGAGATGCTACAAAAACCTAAAATGATACTTAAAAACAAATACAAATCTCCCTTCACAAGTGATATAACTTTGCAAGATTTTAATTGGCTCTATCCATTCTGGTTTAAATTTTTGAATATGTACCCCTTTACCCCAATATTCTACCACATCTAGAAGTAAGTATTTATGTGCATCAAAGGTGAAAGGCACTTTTTTAAACCAGTATTCACCTTCTTCTGGGATCCCTGTAGCTTCTGCTAACAATTCTCTGGTCAAGTTAAACTGCAAAGTATCAAAAGTAACAATATCTTTTTAGAAACACTAAGCAAATTTATAAAAGACTTATGTATGATACCCATCAATTCTCTCAAAAAATATTAACCATCCTGGCTCTAAAAACAATCTTGCACAGTTTGGAAAAGTCTGAACCCAGGACATGTCTGAAGGTTCAACTTTATTGGTTTTACCACTTCTTTTCATTTTAAATGATTGTCAAATTGCTTCTTTCAGTAAAACAAACTCTAACTCTTATTCAAATACTGGCAACTTGACAGACAGCACTATGTTGGAAAATCGAACCCTCAAACTGGACTCTATCACTTAGACTGAGAAGTATTTTAATTTTCTTGACAGAGAAAATTCGACATTCAATATCAATTAGGCTTATATACTAACATTCTTCATTTAATTCCCTAATTGATCTTCTATCAATGAAAACCCAAATACAAGGAATATGAGAGTAATTCGCATCCTACCTGTTAGAACAGTGAATTCAGCTGTTAAAATCACGTGCTTCTATCTCCTAGGTGTCCAATTTCATTCTTTAATCCTCCTCAGTCCACCACAATAGTGCCAAACAGTCGCCCTTCAAAGCCCTAAATTATCGACTTTCTTCCATCCTTGATTACAAACTACCAAACTTTGCTGCAAACGTGTATGCTCTTCATGCGCCTCAGGAGATGCGTGATTCAAGGTGTATTTTCCTCATCATGGATAATTATCAATGTTCAACTACTCTATATCATAACTTCTAGACCACCGCAACTTACCCTAATGATTGCTTTGCTTGAACTATTAACACCTGTCACAATGATCACTCTAGTCGAGAACATGTACCAAACTCATTAACAAATGTGAATGATTTCTCCTTTGCACGAATTTTGAAAATTTTGAGCCAAAAATCATGATTTTAGATAGCGCGACTTTCTTGAAGCGTGTTTGTGTAACTTTTCTAATCTTGCACTACAAGAATACCTATTTTATGATATTTTTAACCAAAACTCCAAACAAAGTATTAATTTTTGGTAAATAACTTTAAATAAGGCCTTATGATATTTCTTTAGAACCTTTCAGAAATATATACATTCTATAAGCCCATAAAAACAATGAAATTAATTAAGTAAAGCCAAAATTAAAAAGAAAACCTATTAAATCAACTATAAACATAAGCCTAAAATCAAAATATTTTAAAATAAACCAAGGTCAAAACTTTAAAACAATAAGAAAAGTTATATTTTTAAGACAAGCAAATGGTTCAAAAATAGAAAACAAAAATAGGCTATAACATCTGGGTCCTGCTGCAGGATGAAGTCCTCCCTATGAGGCTTCAAGAACCTGTAGACTAGTGCCTTATGTAACTAAAACTGCTTGCTATTCTGCAAAACATCCATTGGGATATGGAGTCTTTATTTAATCCTTCACACACTGATATATACAATTAAAATAAAATCTCTTTCTTTCAAAGACTGTAAAAGTATTTGAGGAACCTTCCATTTACTGAATCAAATTGTAATCCCATTTCCAATGTAACCAGGAAAAAATTTCATCAACCCACCAAAACTTGTTTCCAACTCTGAATATATATATAATCATAAATATTGGAAAACATGAATAGTAAAGATCTAACAACTTATACTCACTTCCATCAAATGGTGTCTCTAAAAATACAGATTTATAACTTAGTATTGACTCTAAATAATCTGCCACTGGATCATAAAAATTTCCAAAAGTTACCTCTTCCTGTTCTATGAAAAAGATAGGTTGTCCATAAGAATATTTTGTTCCATGAATATCAAGCATGCATTGGCGATAAAAGACATCAGGATCAGCATGAATTTGCTCCGGATTTTTTTTGACAGTATCATCAATAATGTCAATAAGTTGAACCTCATCTTCCACACTGTCTTCAAATGGATAACTATCATACATTGGCTTCGGTTTTTCAAGGATAATGGACTGAATGCATTCCTAAATATACTGATCAAATTGTGCCATATCACACACCTCACACATTTTTGGGTCTTTCTTTTCAATTTCATCATCATATTTATCAAAAATTAGAGCATCTTCATAATGGTTTTGAACAATAGATTTATCATAACCATGAATATAAGAAACTTCTGATATAACGTTAAAAATGTGAACACCCTGGATTTCATCGATTTTAGTATCAAAGCAAAAAGGAATAGAATATAATTCATCACAAAATTCTTGTCTTGGAACCATAATCTCTTCATCATAACGAGGAGCATTCTGGGAAATTTTGAATGATGATGCTGAAGGTTCATGTTTTTCTTCAATACAAAACCGATCTTTAACACAACAATGATTTCCAATAGTTTGTTGAATAAGAGATTGATCTTCAACAGGATTAGCATTCAAATGATTATTAAGACTATTTAAATCATTAGGAGAATATTCCAAACTATCTCTGCTGATCTCATTACTAGAATAATCTTCAACCTGACCTAAAACAACAACTTGATTATCGTAATGATCATGGAATTCTTCCTCAACAGCAGTATCTAAAAATGTTACCTCTTCATCTTCAACAAATTTTGAAACTACAATTTCTTCATGATATGTTTTGAATCCTTTATTATACTTATCATCATGATTTTTTGAATCAGAAATTGTATTATAAAAATCAGCCTGCTCAGAGCAATCTTTAAAAAAGAATTCAGCTGAGAACACATACTTACAATGTTTCTGAAAATATGTGTGGAATTCTTTCAGTGAGGAAATGCTAGCGGCGGGAAGAGAAAAATACCATTCTCGTGCATCTTGATCAGGTGAATACTTGAACATCTTCATGATCACATCTTCATATTGTATATTTAACTGAACCGTATATTGATGAAATCTGATGAGGTGATCTGAAGGATAATCCTCTTTTCTTTCTTTAAACCATGGAAAACAATCTCCCCAAACATCCATAGTAGGTACTGGATTTGGAAAACCTAGAACATCAAAAAAATTGAAAGGTTCAAAATTTCAAGCTAGAATGGCTTCCATGGTCTTCCGTCTCTGTATCTTGAACTAGTGGAGTCACCAATCGATTTGTCAAGATGTATTTTTGTTTTTCCTCTTTGGAAAGTGGAAAGGGTGACAGTAGGTCAAATTAATTAGGGCTGCATAAAGATGGGAATTACTTTGATCTCCTAATTTTTCTAGATTCTTTCATAATTTGAACTAGGTCTAAGACACCCAGGTGTAATGGTGAACTAGGTCTACCTTTTGTCCCAACTCCCTTAGTAGCCACTGCGAACTATTTGGTGAAATATAGTCTTAATGATTTGCTGGTTTAAGTTCACCTCTCAAAACTAGTTAAATGATGAGTAACCTAGGGAAAATAGGCTTTTAGCTTTGTCCTCGGCAATGGCTCCAAAAGATGTTAGCGCCAAAAATTGTTCTCAGACTACAAAAGAACAAGCCAACACAATCTCATAAAACACAATTAAATAAGATAGGTTTTTTAGGGTTTTGGTTGTACATTTTGTAAACAAGAGGGTGGAAACTTCACAATGCTAAAGGAAACACTAAATCATGCGCAATTGAAGGACTAAGATGCATAACATATAAAACATAAACCCAATACAATAATCACAACATTAAATTCCATCCATAGTTAACAAGCACTTCATGAATGATGACCTCAAACAAGAAATGAATATATCAACTGAGTGATTATACAAATCATAAATGGAACCAACAAATAGGCTAAATAGGGCTTATAGTTGCATATATTTCATATTCAGTCATTCAAAAATACATAAGAGCTTTTACACTTAGCTCATAAACCACAGCTTGATAGGCTCCCATTGCAACAAAAATCAAACCCTGCCATCTACCCTTGTCCAAATTTTATAATTAAAAAGAATTAGTTCTATATTCCCTTCATTAGGTCAAATTTGAAACTACTCAGCAGTTACATTAACCAAATTTCAACTAATTGACTAAAAATAACAAAATCGGATTCCTCGTAAATTTGGCGAATTTCTGAAAACTAGGTCTCAAAGAAGCTTCCATATCTCTCGATTCCTAACACTTGTGCAAACACGTAGAGAGGTTTTTGTGAATGGGTCCGTGATGGACAAAAACCTCTATTGGTTTTTAAAAATTAATCTCCAATCAATCATAATATGTCCCGCAAGATGAAGACTAAAACAGGAAAATATTAAATATTTTTAACACCCTGAAAAATAGGCTATAAATATTAAATTGAATCTTTCAAACCTTGACAAATGTTGCAAAACTGAGAGAGGTTTTTGTGAATGGGTATATTGTGAACAAAAACATCTTTCATTTTTTTCTAAAATTCTTCTCTATCATCTCGTGATCATTTGCACTCAATTGCAATAACCCAAAACAGGAAACATAGCATAATTCTCAATAATCTTTGCACAATCCAAGTCTTGCAATGGATTTTCTTTAACTATTTTATTCAATCATAGTTTTCATGTCTTCACTACCAATGTGTTATATGTGTCTTCATCCTATTTCATTAATATTTTTTCTAACTGTGAACATATCCCCTCTTCATATTGTTCACAAGTGATATAACTTTGCAGGATTTTAATTGGCTCTATCCATTCTGGTTTAATTTTTTTAATATGTACCCCTTTACCCCAATCTACTACCACATCTGGAAGTAAGTATTTATGTGCATCAAAGGTGAAAGGCACTTTTTAAACCAGTATTCTCCTTCATTTGGGATCCCTGTAGCTTCTGCTAACAATTCTCTGGTCAACTTAAACTTCAAAGTATCAAAAGTAACAATATCTTTATCCAAACTCAGAGCAAATTTATAAATGCTTCTATATGATACCCATCAATTCTCTCAAAAAATCTTAACCATCCTGCCTCTAAAAACAATCTTGTACAGTTTGGAAAAGTCTAAACCCATGACATGTCTGAAGGTTCGGCTCTATTGCTTTTAGCACTTCTTTTCATTTTAAATGACTGTCAAATTGCTTCTTTTAGTAAAACAAACTCTCACTCTTATTCAAATCCTGGCAACTTGACAGACAGTACTATGTTGGAAAACCAAACCCTCAAATTGGACTTTATCACTTAGATTGAGAAGTATTTTAATTTTCTTGACAGAGAAAATTCAACATTTAGTATCAATTAGGCTTATATACTAGCATTCTTCATTTAATTCCCTAGTTGATCTTCTATCAATGAAAACCCAAATACAGGGAATATGAGAGCAATTCGCATCCTACATGTTAGAACAGTGAATTCAGCTGCTAAAATCACATGCTTCTGTCTGCTAGGTGTCCAATTTCACTCTTTAATCCTCCTCAGACCGCCATGATAGTGCCAAACAGTCACCCTTCAAATCCCTAAATTATCGACTTTCTTCCATCCTTGATTACAAACTGCCAAAATTTGCCACGAACTCGTATGCTCTTCATGCACCTCAGGAGATGCATGATTTAAGGTAGATTTTCCTCATCATGGATAATTATCAATGTTCCACTACTCTGTATCATAACTTCTAGACTTCCCAAACTTACCCTAATGATTTCTTTGCTTGAATTGTTAACACCTGTCACAATGATCACTCCGGTCGATGACACGTATCAAACCCATTAACAAGTGTGAATGACCTCTCCTATGCACGAATTTTGAAAATTTTGAGCAAAAAATCATGATTTTCAGATAGAGCAACTTTCTTGTAGCACACATGTGTAACTTTTCTGAGCTTGTGCTACAAGAATACCTATTTTATGATTTTTTTAACCAAAACTCCAAACAATGTGTTAATTTTTGGTAAATAACTTTAAATAAGGCCTTATGATATTTCTTTAGAACCTTTCAGAAATATATACATCCTATAAGCCCATAAAAACCTTGAAATTAATTAAGTAAAGCCAAAATTAAAAAGAAAACCTATTAAATCAACTATAAACATAAGCCTAAAATCAAAATATTTTAAAATAAACCAAGGTCAAAACTTTAAAACCATAAGAAAAATCATATTTTTAAGACAAGCAAATGGTTCAAAATTAGAAAACAAAAACAGGCTATAACAGGCCCCATAGTATCGATGTGTCTCCATGCTCCATTGCCACTTGAATTTTCTCTTGTATTTATTTGTTTAGCTCCTTTATTAAATATTTATGCCATTCTAATGTTCAAACATCATTCATTGTCCCCCTTATTCCAAATCCCAAAGCTTCGACCCTGAAGCTAGGAAACTAGTAACTTTCCTCCTTGGCAATTATTTGACCCTTAGCATCAATTTTACAAACTCTAATGAATATGGAAAACGTGATTAGGCCATTGTGACCCAATGCAAAATTTCGGACATGACAGGCTTGGGATCGAGCCTCTTGAATAGTGTTATTTAGGTCAAATATTTGACCACAATATCAAACATGTCATCATCATGGTCATAGATGTGTTAATATCCAGCGAAACTAGGTTTTAGAGGCTTATTTTTGGATGATTATACCTTTGCAAGTAAAATTTGGCTAAAATTAGTAGATTATAATAGAGGTGGGATATCTATAGAAGGTAAAAAACTGTTTTATTGTTTATAGAAGGTAAAATATGGAAAAGGTCTTAGCATTGTAATTACCTATAGGGTAAAATATAGTTAGTGTGCTGATACTTTTGTGCATAGGTGTTGACTAGAATGGTATAGTGGATGCATGGTTGCTCATTATTTTATCCTATATGGAGAAGTAATAACATAGCAATTCATATTTTCCTTATTTTAACAATCAAACCATATTTAAAATTGGAAAACTAGAAAAGTTTCATTTGGCGCACCTAAATGACATCATATGGTATCATAATACCCCACTTAATACTTAAGATATTACAGTTGGTGTACACAAATTCCAACATGTATTTATTTTCACGCATGGTGGACTTACTTATTGTGTTAGATTATTTGAAAGAAAACAAATGTACTTTGCAAAGGAAGTAACATCTTGGAGGCACAGTGGTATTGGAGAGGTATCTTTGGAGGCACAGTAACACTCTAGCACTTCTTCAATTTTCTATTAGTTTCGACCATTGATATCTTGGTCCTTCTCCAGATCTGCTCAATCTCTCTTATCCCCCTGACTACTTCAGCCCTAGGTGACTACCCTTGGTCCCATGTATCCTTGTTTTATGTTCTCAATCGCTTTCCTTTTCATCTCATGGATCCTATCCTATCATCATCGAACCAACTTCTCTCTTATTTCTTTAAGCTCCTATGTGGCTTGTGAAGTTGTATTATATTCTCTCAAGGCTTAATCCAAGTATTTTCAATTCTTTTGAAAGTACCTTGGGATTCTGATCCCTGGATCATTTCCTACTGATAACACGACCCTTGTTTTTTCTTATGATTGGAAGGTTTTTTTCTCTTGGAATGCTTGGACTTATCCTTATGTTGTGCCAATAATGATTTTATTTTCTCTCTAATTTACTGAATCAAAAAAAGATTCAAGAGTAGGTTATATATAGTTAGTCCCTAATGATTATTTCGAGTAAAAAGTGGATACAAAAATAGAATATGCAAGACCAATCTTGGAAATAATAGCATAAATACATTGCCTTTATATATTAGATAATTTACATTTTTCAAGTAATGTTCTAAGGTATTTGAATATAGATAGATAGCCTTGAATCCAATAAAAATTGATTGGATTTAAAGCAAACAAATCATTTTAAATTTGATGACCACATGTCTCATTATGTTTACCAAGCATAGTTTCTAATTTTTCCACCTCAGTTTCCATCACACTGCCAAGGGGTTATTAACACATTTTCTAGTTTGACTGCAATATACTTTTACTCATATATTAATCTTACCTTATATAGTGATACGAGGTGCCAGAATTTAGTTTGTAAATTATTTGAATTGTAATAAAAAGTAATAGATTTTTAACTATTTACTTTTTACATCAAAGTATTACATTTACATAAGTGTGCTTTAGTTTCCTTTGCAACCTTCGCCTTTCTTCTTTCCTCGTACTAGTAGTGTTGACCACACATGGTTTGTTGACTAGGAGGCATAGAATAGCTAGGTGGGGTGCCAAATTGGCTCTTCCTCTGCAGTATTTCATTAAATGTGGGATCTATAGGTTGTACTAAGACTCCAGGTGGCATGTATTCCAATGGTGCCATTTTCCCTGCAGATTGTTATGTTGGTTGTGCCTGTGTGTTTTGCTAAGTTCGACTAGGAGTCTTCTCTATATTTTTATGTCGAGAACATGACCCAAGATAATATTTATCATATTTTTATTGAGGTGGTAAATATATTTTATGATATCCCACTATTAGCTACGAATCTTTACCCACTACTATGTTATTATCCTTTAGGCTCTGCAAAGCTAGATCTGCCTCATAATGTCTCACGTAAGTGAGTGGTGCCATTTCTTTAAAAATACTTTTCATTCTTCTCCAAATGTGGAAGGAGAAACTTAGTCTCTCAAGATATTGGTATCCATTAATTATTCCTTCTAGTTTCTCTATAGGTTCTTGATTCCTTTTTTCGTTTAACTTTTTCATGTATTACTCTTTGGAGTAGATCTCTAAGTTTCCATCCCATAGAAAGGGAAATCCTGTATTAGTAACTCCATTAAACATAGTTTTTAATTCTTTGATGTCATCGACCAAAAAATTGGTGTTGTTTTGCTTCGCCTTATGAACTTTCCCCTTGTCAATCAACACTCTTATTATGGTTTCCTTTGTCTCTATTATATGATGGATGCCAAGTCAAATTTCCCAATGAAATATTCATTGTGGAATCAATCAATGGTTTTCAAAACAGGCTCACATAATTTTAAGCCTTGATGAAAGCTAGGCTAAGACACATTTCTTAGTCTTGGACAAACATAGCCAAAATCTAAGTATTTATATCTTAGTGAAGAAACGGTCCTTAAACCATATTCAAATTAGCCTTAAGTCTGCCTCAAACAAATACTTTTATGTTGTACCTTTATCTCTCCCCTTTGTTTGTTTTGCTGCAAACTTCACCTTAGGATAGGTCTCTCAACTCTATCCAATACCAAATCCGAACCTTTGTCTATTTACTCCATGATCTGAGCTTTGAGGAATGCATACGTTATGTCTTCAATTGTCTTCAAGGGTTTGATCTATACAAAATTATTTCAAAAGTCTTCACCAAGATCAGAGTTTGAACTTGCAGCTTCATCAATCAGACTTGTTTTCCATAAAATTCACTTTGGGTGTCAAGGATCATGTCATTTAATCAATAAGTTGTGAATTTTAATGCTTATGCTACTACCAAAACCATAAATTATTATGTGATGCAATCACCCTTATTTGTTGTACCTTGAACAACCATTTGATGTCATGTCAATTATCCTTTGGATACTTGAAAATGAATGTATATGTAGGCTATTTTGAATCTTCAAACATCACAAACTTCACTATTTGATGATCACTTTGTAGATCTACAGCTGCATCCATATGCTTAGCAGTACTTGGATGCCTTTAAGGTGCTCTCATCCCCATCTACAATCAGTTATCATATCAATAAGTTGTCACAACCACATCAGTGAGAATTCCATAGTCTAGTCACTTTGATCACTGTCTAGTTAAGTTGTTAAAACAAATCACTCTCTTTCATGTGTCATTGCAATTTTCTATCAAATTAATGTGAATAAGGTCAATTCCTTGCATTCTTTACTTGTCAATTCCTCAGGTTTTCATGTCATGATAGTTCAACTGGCTTAAATTCTTTGGTATGAAATTCTTAAGGAAAAAACACAAATCATTCTAAGATTATATTCATGCCAAAATAACTTCTTAAGATGCCAGGTTCCCAAGATTGTCACTATTAATGTAAGAATTCATCAACCTACTTGGATACTTCAACATCTATCTCCTTTAAATCTAATTCTTTGGCCTCCTCTACTGAATCAATCATTTGCCTTTTTGGCTTCTGGGGTTTTATCATCTTGATAAATTTCATTGTTTTTTCCCCTCTCTTCTGTCTTGCTACTTGATTATGATCACTTGAACCTATGGCATCCATTAGAATATTCTCAACCTCCTCCTAAATATATTTATTAGATTTGCTTACCAAATCATGCCTAAGAGTTGGTTCATATGTTGATTTTTTATTTTTTAACATTTGTTTTGATATCACCACATGAGGGTCATAGGTCGTTGCTTAACCCTTGTATAGACTTAGTTTCTCTATAAATACATCCAAGTAGTGTACAACACTGAGATATATAATATAGAAGGGACCCACATCTTTAAGGATGTGAAAATAATTATGTTTTTTTACACTCCCAAAGTGAAATTCATTTGATAACAGACTCTGCCTAGAAAATTCCATTGTCAGGATTTTCACTGTAAACAAGGTAGGTAATTAGTAGGGTCTTCCTTCAAATACATATACCCTGACAACTATATTATATTCAAAGATGAACCAATCCTAAATTCTAGTCTCTGGGGTGAATTGCAACCACTCTTTACCTTATCTAGGAAAGGATTGGTAAATCTATTCCATGTAATACCACATATGCAATTCTCATGATAGAAACCTAAATATTTATTGTGTAGGGAACTCGGTTAAATAATAATTAATAATTTGAGATAGCTAAGAAGGGATATTTAATTTAGAGTATTTATTTATTATTGGTTACAATTATGATAGAAAACCTAAAATAGATTCATCCACTTCCTCATCATTTCTATACCATAATATGGAAAATAATAAGGCAACGATTATCTTGTTCTAAGAATTGAAGAAAATAGTTTTAAAATGGAAGCTTTGGGTTTGAGGGTGTCATTCCAACTTTCCATATAAAAATTTTAAATGATGGCTTTATTAACTTGGATCATGATCTAGATTTATTAACCTATGCATCAAACCTAAACCTCATACTTACTAGATTTAATCATCCCTATTACGAACCCTACTGTCTGTGCGGCAGAGCGTAAGCGAAGCGGGAGCACTATACAATATTTGAACAGTGTCGTAATTAACTATAAGAAGCTAAAGTATATATAATATAATAACAATACTGTACTTAAGGGATGCAGTTCTTGCATGTAAAGAGTTGGTACAAGGGGATGGGGTTCCTAGTGTTAAATTTTAGCATTAGCATGAATACTTTAAAAATTTGCATACTATCTGATAACAAATGACAAGTGCAGTAAATAACATCGACACATCAACACACTGAACTCAAGATTTTTTCAGTGGGGAAACCTTTCAAGCCCCTTGTGGGAATTATTGAATCCCCTTGTGGACGTTATTGTAAACATTGTGCTATCATATTGTAAATACTGTGTGGGCATATTGTAAACATTGTGTGGGAATATTGTAAACACTGTGATATTTGAAGATGATATCATGCTTATTATATTATGGCAGGCAGGTACTCACAACATGTCTGCAGCTTCTAGTTAGTTAAATGTGATTGTCATATTAACACTAATCTTTTTCTTCATTAATCACGTTTATTAGGCATGGTTCAATTTTTAATTTTCAACATGAAACTGTGTTGCTTCTTGTATTATGGCAAGATGAACATGGGAAATCCCCAATGGTGTCCCATGAGTTAAATGTTAACCTAATAGTACCTAAACATGATTAAAGTAAAAAAATTGTATTAAATGCATGTTATTTTTTTTCACGTGCATTTTTGTAATGATAAAAATAAATTAACTACTTTTATTGATTGATGTTTGTAAAGTACACCACATCACGATGATGAGGTGATCAGTAAGGAAGATATATTTTATTTAACTGACCCAATGGGAACTGTGAAGAAGGCTTTGAAATAGTCCAATCAAGAACTTCTTGCACTGATAAAAATCAGACCCATGTGTGAAGAAATCAAAGAAAGAATTTATAACTTGAGGCAAACAATAGTATAGTACGGGGTAAGTGGCATCTCTAAAAGATTCGAAAAACTATGAGACATATATTCATTTATGTTACTTTTTGTTCTCTATTTTTAATATGATCTAATCAATTAAAGTTTTTTTTTGTAGGAATTTTTGGAGACAACTCCTATGCATCAAGTACATTATGTAGATGTCAGTGTTGGTAGTAGTGATGGTTCAACGAGGCTATTTGACTCTCCTAGCCATAAATTATTTTTAGATGCTATGACCTCACTGAATGTTGGAGATCAGCAGGGCCCTTCACCCAATACTACTTTAGAGGATGTTAGAGAGGAGAGTAGCATCAAATGTGAAAGTTTCTATCATGGAACAGTTCGTGTGGTTAGCAAGCGATCATTTCCCGTTACATTCTTGGAGAACAAGGACTGTGTTCCAATCAAGATACCAAATATTGCAAGTATTATTTAATTATTTTAGTTTTTTTTCATGTAGTTAGAAGCCACATACCTAAAATTATTTTTAATTAATGATCATATTGCTTTTGCACGAAATAATCTTTGTTATAAGAACCTTCATGAGAAGGATTTGGATATTTTTGGGCCCACCATTCGTACACGGTGGAATACCCAAAATGAAAAATTGAAAGATGATTTGATGAACCACATGGTAACTTGTTTGCTGATACCTTCAACAAAAACGATGTCACCACAACAACTCGCTTAAATTTGAAATATGTCAGGGAATATTATAGGGACAATTTGCAAATTAACACTAAGTATGAGCATCCTCTAATGGTTCCAGAGAAGGAGTGAAAGGTGCTCATGGATGATGCAAAGGATAAGGAATTTAGAGAACAAGGAAAGACTTGGCCAATCGGTTCAAGAAGGTATGTCACATATCATATTTTCAATGAAAATTGTTCAATATTTTTTTTTTACTTTTAAATATATTTAAGTTGTGATATCTAACATATTTGAAACCTTTCATAGGATCCATGACACCTCTAAAGTGACAAAGGAAAGGGTAGAAAAATATGGGAAGCACAAACTGGGACAGGGTGGATATCAAAAACTAAGAGTATGAATTGTAAGAAATGAATGATCATTATTTGTAGCCAATTTTTTTGTAACTATAGCAAACAAATAATTTGTATGGTTTTATGCATTACAGGGAAATGATTTTCATGAAGTAGCCACTGAAGAAGAATTGAGGCTCGACTTCAAGTATGGTTTTCAACATGTGTTGGAATGTCAAAAAATATTGGGGCAAACCCCAATTTCCCCATTGATGCACACAGAGGTAAGTAAAACCATCTGTGCATGTTCAATATGCTCACATTATTTTGGATTTGAATGATGTGTTATGTCAAATTTGTATATGTGATAACTTTAAATTTCTTAAGCATTGGAAATATCTTAATATGACACAAGTTTTTAATAAATGAATGGTTTCAAGCATCCACATAGTGTGACTTAAGTGACCTTGGTGTACATGGCCTTATGTTTTTATAGACTTAGTCTTGTCAAACATATTAACAAAACAATTGAGCTTCCTCATAATAATACCATCATTATAATGTACTTCTGAAATCTATTCATGAATCATTATATTGAAAAATAAATTTATTTTTTGGTTTTTAGGGTGAGAGCAACAAAAGCAGTGACTGTAGTGGTACCAAATAGGTACCACATGATGGTGGGGAGCTGCCTCATGTTGGTAGAGAGAATCCTATCCATGATTCAGGTATGTATGCTATAAAATAGAAGTATTTATTATGATTTCAAATATATAATTGATGTCGTGTAGTAATAAATTTTCTTCTGTGAATGGCAAAGCATGTACCTACTCATGCTCAAATGGAAGAGGAACAAATGGCAGAACCAACAAACACTCTAACTATCTCAGCTAGTCAGCCAACAAGTAAAGATCATTGTAATGATCTTGAAAATAATGAAATACATATCTCAATAATAACTAAACATTTATATCTATATAAATTTATTGGTTTTTGTAGATGATGCCCCTCTCTAGCGACCTCCACGCCCTACTATTCGACGTACTACAAGTATGGTACAGGAGAGCATGCCCACACAATCAATAGAAAGAGTAGGAACAACAATTTAAACGTTAAATGACAACGAATTAGATGTCCCCATCTTGGAATTTATGAAAAGAAAAAGCAAAACACAAAAAAATGTAGTTGTATACATTTAAGATTTATATTTGTATTAGTTGGTGCATAATATTTTTGATAATGTGTGACATATTCCGAGGACTATGGTTATCCTCAAGGGGTTGGCTACCCCTTCCTGAGTTAACTTGAGGAAGATGAGATGACTAGATGAGCTTCCTTATCCAATGATGATGATTATGAGCTTCCACTCTTTGCATGAGACACATGAGACGTATGGCCACATACAATTGAGAAGGTTGAGAAACCTACCCTCACGTTTAACTGATGTGCATGAGCCTAGTATAATTTCATGTTGTGTTTTTATGTTACGTTGAATTGCATGTTTGCTTGTATGTGATGTTTAGCCTTGTGGTGACTCGTGATTGACCCTTACATGGTAACGATGAGCTATACAACCCGTAAATATTGACGTCCATCTTTTTTGTGACTGGCATGACGCCTTAGAGGGGATGTCCACCCTTTCGTTGACCTTAAGAGCCCTCCTTAGGTGCCATCCACCATATCTCTACCATATGTGACTTTTTTGAAGTACTTAGCTGCCGTTTTTTTATTGAGAGTTGTTCGTAATGTTGTGCTTCTACTATTTTTTATTTGTGAAGGTTCGATGATCTATTTTAGCATCTTTTCCAATTCTGGGTTTTCTCCTTTCACGGGTATGTTTTTATAGTTCAGTAGCATGCAAGTAACCTACGGCCAAGATGTTAAAATCTGTTTAGAAGTATTTTTCGTAAGGATAAGGGAGTTCTGCCCTAACAACTTATTTTGAGTTATCTTATGTTGAGTTTATATCTTGTTCAGATCTTATATATCATGCTACTGTTATGTAGTGTTGTATTTCATTAACAACTTAGATATGATATAGATCACTACTCTTGTTACTGTTATTGTTTTTAGTACTTTAATGTGTATTGTAACTTATTGTTTCTAGGGCATGATAGACATCAAGAATATTGAGGTAAGGTTTTTCTATGTTGGACATGCTTGTCTCATTGTTTCAGCTTTGAGTTTGAATACTTGAGAAAAATAATTATAAAATGAAAATGAGTTGAATCTACCTGAGAGTTTTTATCTTTTCTCAAAATGAGTTGAAATGTGCATTAAACATTTTTATGGATCTTGTGTCTTTAGAGCGGCACCTTGTGTAGTCCAGTGAATTGACCCTTGTTAGTTTGCTTTCTTTTGTTAATTTGTTGTTCTTTCCTATTTGTTTTTAACCCTAATTGAATTACATTAATTAATCTACAACCCTAGATAGACTAATCAACTCTAAAACCTTAATTAATCTTGTGGAATTATCTTCCTAACTTTTATTCCTATCCTCCCCTCCCAAGGTTTATCAGTTTTTCCCCAAAATGGAGTGTTGACTCCACTCCCTCCTTCCTATTCTGGTAGTGTGGCACCTCACTATAACTGTAACACTACAAATTCTATGTAATGTTAACTTGTCTTTCGATTAAATGAGTGCAAATTGGTGAATACTCCATTGTGTTAGTTTATTTCATTATGTAATTCTTGAATATAAGTTGTAATAAAGGGCAAGATGCCCATGCATTTTATTAAAGAAAGAAAGTGCATGATTGCTTAGAAGGGATAATGTGGGGCATGTCTCACAAGTGGCAAAAGGGAAAAAAGGAAAAACTTTAAGTGAAGTGAGTGTGCTTGTGGGAAAAAAGGGTTGTCTATCAATTGATTGAGTTGTGAATGCTTTGATATTGTGTAGGATCTAGCAGGCTTCTTTGACTTCTTATTTGTAACTTGTTCTTGCTCATTTTGTGAGGGTTTGGAGGTTTTGATGAATGTTTTTTTTCTCAACAACTGTTTGGTGTTTGGGATGAGTGAGAGAGCCTCCCTTTTCACACCTAGGACCTCCACTTGGGGGTTTCTTTCTAAAGTGCGATCCTATGGCTGGGTGGAAAACCTCTAGAGGAGAATCATTCTACAAATTTGATCCCAAATTAAGTATTTTCTCCTTTATTTTTATTGCGGACGCACCCTTATTTCGCTATTCCTATTTACTTCCACTAGACATCATCCAAGGTTTTTTTGGTGTACATCTTGTTACTAATTATAATGTATGGGTTTCCACCAAATAACTTTGAAGATTTCTGGGCATAAAAGAAACTTGTAGCAGCATTCTAGGCATTAATTTCTCAAATCTCAGCAGACCAATGTGTATGAAATAGCAGTAACAAGTGTGATCCCTCAAGTCTGGGAAAACCTGGGTGTGAAAGAAACCTTAATTCTCCATGATTGTGTATATAATATGTAATGAAGAAATTCATTTTTAAATCTGGGTTAATTTCAGTAATAATAGGCCTAATTTATAATTTTGGGCTGATTTTAAGGATTAATTTCCAATTCTGAGCACCCATGCAGTAGTGTGTTAAATTTTTGGGCACATTGGGAGCATTTATGAGCCCATCTAATGAAAAAATGAGTGTTCAAACATATATTATTGACTGCTGAGCATGATAATGGAATTTCTTCTAGGCTGGAAATGGTTCAAAATTCAAATTCTGAGGTAGTATAACATAGAGCTGAAATATTGCACTTGTTAAGTTTTATGAGTTAGTGTGAGGAATTCAAACCACCAAGTGAGTAATTTGAACCACATGAGAATATATGGGTGTTATTGAAGCTCACAAATCAAATTTGGGTGCAAGAATCAACAAAAACCATCAAATTACAGATAAATTACACGCACAATGTGAACAGAAACAAGATAATTTTGTATTTTTTAACCATGAAACTTGTTATTATCAGGTATATAATACATCATAGTAATTTAGTGATCCTTTGGAATCCAATTGTGAGCATACAAGTCAAAATTTCAAAAATGGCATCAAACCCCCCTAGGTGGGCCAATCATGTCCCAAATCACCCCAAACTACCACAAACTGTTGAGTTGACATGGCTTATGTGTTGTGGGTCAATTATTGTACCTTTGATAGCATGTGTGTGCAAATATAGGTTGTTTAGAGTCTCAATGCAACATTTAATGCACAAAATCAAGACAAATTTGGGCAAAATCCCACTCTAGCACTCCAAGTCAACTTAGCTAACCACATCCAATGTATGGGAGCGCACCAGCAATGATGGAGACACACATGTGGCGATTTTACTGAACTGGAGTGCCCATGTGGATGTGAAATCCCCAATTTGTCATGGCATATGTCCAACTAAGCACCCATAGTCCACCTCATAGTGTATTAAAGCTTAAAAAGCAATAAAATTGACTAATTAGTGTAACTAGCATACTAATGATGGATTACTATTCTAAAACCCTCCCTTAATCCAATAACTAAGTACATCTCACAAAATGATGGAGTCCTTAGCAAAAATGGCTGAAGTCACCTCAAATACATAATTCAGAAATTACAATTTTATTTGTCCATGCGAACCGAGGAAAAGAAGGAAAACCTCATGGGAAAAACCTTCCCTCAAGAATGGACATGGGGCTGGACCTGCAATAATATAACATAAAATTACCATCCTTCACTCACCCTAAGAAAATATCTCAGGTAGGTGAAGGTATTCTCAATTAAATCCTTCGTAAAAATATCAACATGAGTTTGCTCGATGGATGGGAAATACTGCAGTGAGATAACCCTGTCATGCACTAAGCCCTGAATGTAATGCGTGTGTATCTATATGTGATTTTTCCTTTTCCTATGTACTAGATCAGTATATTTCTTGATGGCACTCTGAATTTCCACCCAAATGTTGCTTGGAGAATCAATTTTGACACCAAACTCCCGAAGAATTCCCTGCAACCAAACACACTGTGTAGCAGCATTGACTGCTGCCCTGTACCGGGACTCTGCTGATGAAAGTGAAATAGTGTTTTTTGTATTACTTGACCAAAAAATGGGACCTTCAGCAAACATGAAGACAAAACCTGAAGTTGAATTCCTGTCAGTTGGATCATTGGCCCAATCTGAATCAGAAAATCCAGCTAGTTGAAGTCAGGAACTAGCTGTTTAGTGCACCCTGAAGTTCTTGGTTCCCTAGACATATTGAAGAATTATCTTTGCTGCTCTCAAATGGAGCTCATGTGTCTAGTGCATATGTCTTGCTACAGCACTCACATTATAAGACAAATCAGGTCTTGTGTGAGTGATGTAGAGCAAGCTGCCCACTAGTTGCCTATAGAGTGTAAAATCTACTAATGGAGAATTTCCAAATTCATGCATTTTAATACCAGAAAGAAAGGGAATCTTGGCTGCCTTACACTCAGACATGTTAAAATTATTTATCAGGTCTGAAGAATACTATGGCTGACTCATCATGATTCCCTTACCATTTTTCTCAATTTCCAAGCCCAAAAAATTGCCTTAGCAATCCTACGGCAGTCATGGCAAATTCACTGTGCAAACATGACTTAATTTGGCCAATTAAATTGGAGCATCTAAATTTAATAAGAATATCATCAACATAAAGAAAAATTACCTACAAAATACCATCATTTTTCTGAAAATACACATTAGGGTCTGATTTGCATCTAGCGAAGCCAATTGAAAGCAAGAAAGCATCCATTTTTGCATACCAAGCCCTGGGGGCTTGCTTGAGTCCATACAGTCATTTTTTCATCCTACATACCAATTAAGGATCCTCTTGGAAACCTTCCTGCTGCTGCATATATATTTCTTCCTATATCTCACCATGCAAGAATGCACTCTTAACATCCATGTGGTGAACTTCCCAGTTTTTACTAGTTGTCAGTGATAGAACTAGTCTTATTGAGACCATCTTTGTAACTGATGCAAAGGTCTCTGTGTAATCAACACCATGGACCTGATAATATCCCTTAGAAACTAATATTTCCTTATGTTTCATTTTAGAACCATCAGCAGCAATTTTGGTTCGGAAAATCCATTTGCATTGAACAACCTTCCTCTTGGGAGGAAGGGGAACCAATTCCCATGTATATTCTCTTGGAGGGACTGAAATTCATTTTCCATTTCTGATTTACATATAGGATCAGTACAATATTTATGATCTATCTAAGGATCAGACCCAACCAGCATATAACAATTCTCAGCAATAGCACTATTACTTTGAAAGGAAGCTTTACTAGTTTGTGATCTAGTCTTCCAAGGCTCATGGGGATTGCCTGCCAATTCCCCAGCTGCTTGTACAATTTTTTCAGCCCACTTGGGCCTAGATGGTCAGTCATATAAAAAAATACCATATTCAGCAACATTTTTATCAGAACTATCAGATAAAACAGATAATTCATCATCACTTACATCTTTGAATGGTTGAGGAGAGGAGCATTCCCCCGGTGCAAGTTCGAAATCTGGAAACTGCTCTTCTTCAAATTTCACACTTCTCTCAAAAAAATTATTGCAAGTAAAAGTGTCAAACAGATTTTAAAATTTGGTTTCCTCACCATATCCAACCATGAGTCACTCCTTTCTTTGTGGTTGCAAGGCTTTCCTCTTCTCAGAAGTAATTCTAGCCCATGCTTTTGTCCCAAAAATTCTGAAATTTGAGACATTTGGATTTTGACCAAACCATGCCTTGTGAGGGGTCATTCCTTTCACTGATTTATGGAAGGATATGTTTTGAATGTGAGAATAAAAACTGATGGCTTCATACCATAGCTTGGGATTAAGATCCCTTGCCTCTATCATGTGTGTTGCCATCTCTTTGAGAGATCTATTCTTCCTCTCAGCCACACCATTTTTCTGTGGTATGTAGGAAGTTGAGTGTTGCATTTGGATGCCACACTCCTCACAAAGTTGCTATAGGTTCTTTTTCATGTATTCCTTTCCATTGTATGTCCTAAGGACTTTGATATTCTTCCCACTCTGATTTTCTACAAGTGCTTTCCAAATCTTGAGTTGTTCAAACACCTCAGATTTCAATTTCAGAAAATACACCCAGCAAAAATGAGAGTATTCATCTATGAATGTAAGTAAATACCTATATCCACCATATGAAGGAGTGGTTACCGGACCAATCAAATCAGAATTCACCAACCCAAGTGGTTTTGTTTCCCTCCTTTCCTTCCCCTTCTCATAGCTTTTCTCAGGATGCTTCCCAATCATACATCCAATACATGCTCCAGTTGATGACTAGATTTGTGGAAGTCCTTTCACCATTTCTTCTCTATGCAATGTTTGAAGATACCTGTAATTCATGTGGACAAAACTCTCATGCCATAGTTTGGAAACTTCATTGGCATGTGAGTGAAGTGCTTGATCACTAGAAGTGGGGAGGAAGTTTGAAAACTTGTACATCCTCTCATGATGATTAGCATACCCAACTGCAATAACTTGGTGTGTTGAGATTTCAGAAATCTCTAGCATATCAGGAGTGTAAGTCACTCTCTTTGGCTCTCTTGTATGGGTGATTTGATATACTAATAGAAAATTTGCTACAATATCTAGTACATACAATACTTCACTAAATATCCATGCTCTAAATCAATCCTCCCAATCCCCTTGGTTTGGAGTTCTGAATCATCCCCCATTCAAACTGTTGGGCCAGCATTCAAACTCATGGAGGAGAAGAGCTCTTTCTTGGCTACCATATTCCTGGAAACCCCCGAATCAATGATAAAGGATGAGCAGTTAGAAGTACCTGCCACCAAACATGGCATTTCTCCTTGCTCTCATTTGAATTGGAGTTGCCATCCTTCTTCCTTGCGCTGTCACGGACTGGAATGTTGTTCTTCTCCAGCAGCTGTTCCATGGTGTTAATGGTATTTTTCATGCATGAACTCTCCAGATTCCATCCCTTCTAGAAATAGGTGCATTTAGACTTCTATTTTCCCTTCTTGTCCTTCTCCTTGGAAGGATTCGAACTTGTATCACCGGATTTGGGTTTTTCTAGGTTTTTCTTCTTCTCTGGCAACTTCGAATTCTTGGACTTGATCTTTCCCTTTGAGAAATTCAAAACTCCCATTGCTAGAGCTTGATACTTGGTGTTGATGGAGCCCATTTGGAGCAATATTTATTTCTCTTGAGTGATTGACTCTATGAAATTTTCCAGACTGGGAATTTTCTAGTTTCGAAGTGTTAACTTGCCGTAGTGGAATGTACTCACAAAAACTGAGAACTCTGGCCCCAACTTCGAAAGTATAGACAAGATCAACTGATCTTCCTTCTCCTTAATCCCACATTGTCTTAACTGCAACACAAGTGATTTGAAATTTGTGAAGAAGTCCTAGATTTTTTCATAGTTTTTTAAGCTCAAGCTGATAAGCTCATTCTCAAGTTGGTGACCACGTAGCTCATCAGTTTTTCCAAATAGCGATTCTAGTTTTTCCCAAACCTCTTTTGGTTATGTCAAACTATTAAGGTGGAACAGAAACTCTCTTGATATGCTCAGGCACAACAATCCATATGCCTCATCCAACTTGTTGAAATACTTGGCTTTCTCAACAACAGAGTTTGGTTCCACTTCAGTGCCCATGGTAACTCTAAAAAGCCCCTTGGCTCTCAGTTGAATCACCCTCTCTTCCTTCGAATCAAAAAAATGGAAGGGTGTTAGCATGATGTTAGTGGCCTCCATTTCTACCTGCATTTATGGTGGTGAAATTGCTAACTGGTTTGCACAAAATAATTCGATTTTATCTGGAACTCCACTAAAATGCAGCTCAAATCAATATGAATTGATCTTTAACTCAAAAATATCCAACAAGATATGACACCATGTCAGTAAATCGAACCACCAAGTGAGTGATTCGAACCACAGGAGAATATAGGAGCATTATTGAAGCTCACAAATCAAATTTGGGTTCAAGAATCAGCAAAAGCCACCGAATTACAGATAAAGTACACACACAATGTGAACATAAACAAGATAATTTTAGACTTTCTAACCATGAAACTTTTTATTATCATGTATATACAGCATATTATTTTTGTGATGATTTGCAAGCCAATTGTGAGCATACAAGTCAAAATTGCCAAAATGGCATCAAACCCCCCTAGGTGGGCCAATCATGTCCCAAATCACCCCAAACTGCCACAAATTGCTGAGTTGACATGGATGATGTGTTTTTGGTCAATGATTACACCTTGGATAATGTGGGTGTCAAAATATAGGTGTTTTATAGTCTCAATGCAGCATTTAATGCACAAAATCAGGCCAAATTTGGGCAAAATCCCACTCTAGCACTCCAAGCCAACTTAGTTGACCACATCAAATGTATGGGAGTGTACCATCAGTGATGGAGGTTCATATGTGGCTCGTTGAATGAGCTGGAGTGCCCATGTGGGTGTGAAAGCCCCAATTTGTCATGGCATATGTCCAACTAAGCACCCGTAGTCCACCTCATAGTGTATTAAAGCTTAAAAAGCAATAAAATTGACTAATTAGTGTAACTAAGGTACTAATGATACATTACTATTATAACAAGTAGGAAAATGGAGGTAAGATATAATAGAAGGATTCCATTGAAATTGGGACATTTGGGTTGGATGGATGTTTGTCAATCCTTTGAGGATGCATGTGTGCCATTTTCTCATTTTTCTTCCTAATAATATTTCTCAAGAGTTAAATAAATCATATACTAATAAGTAATAGGCTATGTGCTTGAAATATATATGCTATCCTATATATTTTCGAGGAGGACATCAGTTTAGAGGATGAAATTTTGTCTATAATAATCATTTCCTACCAACATCATTGTAGGATCCTAGAGGTATGCCTAGATTTGAAGTACAATCTTTGCTATGAATTTTAGGGTAAAATAGCTAGTCTCAAACAGCTCACCAACCTACATATGTTACCCACCAACATTGAAATATGATACTTATGTGGAGCCTGCGTGGGCACTTTTATAGACCTACATGGAAGGTCTACACTATGCACACTTGCTAAATAATAGTGTCTCTCTTCTCTAGTGGTCAACCCCCTCTGAAATGTGGTATCTCTCACCATTAGCTAGTCTCAAACATCTCACCATCCTACTAGTATTTGGCACCACTGGTGAAATTGCTAGATGCAGCAAGTTCCTTATTAGTTGAGTGCATGTGAAAAACTTGTGGCAGAAATCTACATTTGTGAGCTATTAATTTTCATCGATTCTTAAGATATATTCGAGATAAATTAAATATCTTGAGATGAACAGACAAGCAAGGTGCGAAGGGGAGTAATTAGTCTACATATTGATAGGGGGAGCAATATGGATAGATAAAGAAAATAAAATAAAGTGAAGCAGCATTGTGATGTTGTCATTGATGGATGCTTACCTTTTATGAATTTACTATATGACTGTTGATAAATTCATTATGCGGGCATGTCCTTAGATGTCACGGGAATTTCAATGATAAAGTTAAAGACTTGGAAGGTCCAACTAAAGTAAATTTTCTATGGGAAGCCTGAGCTTATAAATATATTCTTCAATTATATTGTAATACCACTCGGATTGAGATGAATTTCCATAAGTCCTTGATTTGTTTCAATTGTATGCTTGATCATGGCATCATAGGCACACTAAAATCCCTGCAACTAGTTAAATATTCCCACATTTAAGTTGTAGAATACATTTACATCAATTCTCCAAATTGGATAAGGAGTTGATTTGGAAAAATGTCTACAACCTGTTGAGAAATGCCCGCAGCCAATTTGAAAATTCCCGTTGAAAAATTCCCTTTGAAAAATACACAAAAAGTTGAATATGCTTAGATAAAGAAAAGTAAGTAAAGTGAAGCAACATTGTGATGTTTTCATTGATGCATGCTTACCTTTTATGAATTTACTAGATGAATGTTGATACATTCATTATGCGGGCATGTCCTTACATGTCACTACCATATAGTCTTCATGTGTGGGTGCTTTCATACTTATGCGGGCATGTCCTTACATGTCACGGCCATTTCAATGATATGTTGGAATTTCAACAATTTTCTTGCAGGCATCTTTCCACCTCTATTTCATGCATTTTGGGGTTCAGCGGGTATTTATATATTACCCTATGGGCATGTTTAACTTGCCGTCAGCATTTTATGTTAGTCTTCCATGCATAATGCAATACGCGTGAGCAGTATGTACATTAAGTGTGGGCTTTAAATGTCTTCAAAAGCTTTCACTAACTCAAACTTATACTAGAAGTAGGGTTCATAGGGTAGCAATATGGTTAGATAAAGAAAAGGAAATAAAGTGAAGCAGCATTGTGATGTTGTCATTGATGCATGCTTACCATTTATGAATTCACTAGATGATTATTGGTAAATTCATTATTTGGGCATGTCCTTACATGTCACGGGAATTTCATTCATCTGTTGGCATTTCAACACGTCCTGCGGGCATCTTTCCACCTTTATTTCGTTCATTTTGGGGTTCAACGGGAATTTATCTATTACCCTATGGGAATGCTTAATTAGCTAAGGGCATTTTATCTTAGTCTTGCATGCATAATGAAATACTTACGAGCATTATGTCCATTATGTTTGGGCTTTAAATGTCTTTAAAATATTTCACTAACTCAGAGTTGTACTTGGAAGCAGGGTTGATAGGAAGTAGGTGAAGTATTTTTTGTATAAAACCATCCATCCTAATCAATCTGAGGAAATATAGGAGCAAACCCTAACTATATCTATCAATAAAACCCTGGCTGCAATTTATAGAGGGCGGATAGGAGAAACTCTCATACATGCAAAGCATTATATCTTCTGTTAGAAAATGATTAATGGATTAAATGAAAGCAGTTAACTTACCGAAGACATCTCTGTGGGAAACAAAATATACTTATAATGGATCAACTACTGTTGTTTAACGATCTGGTCCTGAAGCTGCCTTATCTTATGCTTTTCCTGATGCCTTAGTGACCTTCACCTTTGCTTATGGGTCTCGATCTCAATCTTCCAATGTCCCTCTGTGTAGCTTTTTGAGATGAAGGGAGTGGACATCCTTCAGGATAGAAAACCCCCAAAGCTGGGATACTATTAAAATTGATCTAAATCTCGACACCCACCCAAAAAAGGGGCCCATAGGAAGAAATCGTACTATAAAAATTGTGTCAAACAACAAAATTTATCTATGTCTGGTGCAGCTTAAGGGTTTCACCACACTCACAATATAGATTTCAGGTTGTGTCAAGGAAGCATTTCATTGAAAGAACAAGAGATGCCTCTGCTACAACATTGGAACCTCCTCTATGAACTAGGGTCTAGTTCATGGGTAAGGTAACTAAAAAACCTCCTCTGCAACCTTGAAAACTCCTCTACGACCTCGGGCCTAGTTTGTGGGTGAGGTAAGTTGAAGATGTAAAATTTCATTGTTGAAACAAGGAGAAGGTAAGATGGATTGTTTTAATTGTTTTTTGTTTTTTTAATTTTTCTTAATTATCATTTTCATCATCGTCAGTAGGATTATCATGAGCATTGTCTTTATGGCCATCATCGTTAATAGACCCTTTCTTGAAAAATATTTGTCATATGAGTGTAATATGGTGACCATTTCTAAGTTTGACACACAGAGGATGTTTAATAAATACCATCTCATAGTTCTTATTTCCTGTGCCATTGTCAAAGGCCATACTACAACATGAAAAAACTAAATAGTGGGTGAAGGTATGAAGGTATTGTGAACTAGGGTGGTTTCTTTTTGTTTTTGGGAGCTATGAGTATGGGAGGGATTTATTTTTCATGCCTAGGGATACATCCACTATCAAGAATACTTTCAACACATTTATAGGGAGCACAATATGAGTGCTGATGTTTTATCCAAGGAAGAAATTTCCTATATTTAGATGTTGGATGGAGAGTCTATTGGGAGAGATACCATCATGTTCTTTTAACTTATGTTATTCAACATACTTCTTGTGTCTTACTCATCTCTCTTAGAAAAGATTCAATTTTTTTTAGCCTTTGACTATGCTCTACTGACTACTCATTTGGATGAGTTGTTTTCATGGCATATAAATTCCTTAGCTCGGGGGGATTTTCACTTTACCCCCTAGGTGCTTCCTTGGATAAGCCTTCAGGGCCCATTATGTGCTTCTTTTGACTCCGTGGAATGTATTTTTGGTGCTGGATTGAGGCTTGCTTTTGTACACCATTTGATTATGGGATGTAGGATATGTTTTTGACATAGACTGGGAACTTTGTATTGACAGAAATATAAGATATAAGATATTTTTGAAATTATTAAAACCAATTGAGAATGTAATTTTTAAGTGATAGAAAGTGTTTGTTGTTTTTACCAGTTGGGTGTCCACGATAAAGTTTTGTTCTCTATATCTTGTTGATTATGTTTGTTATTTATCATTTTAAAAGTGGTTAAAATTGTGAAAAAAGTAACAATACCGATTCACTCACCCCCCTCTCTTTCAGTATTGTCCAATATTGCAGCATTTAAATGATTATGGTTATTAATATTTTTGTTTTCATTACTTTAATTATTATTAATGCATCTCTCTATTTGATATTATTGTGTTGATTAAAACAATTAATATACCTATATTTGTGGTTTTTACAATTTATATGTGAAATGTTTGTTTAGTTTTGTTGCATAGCTTATTTTTTAATGTGTGTGACATCTTCCGAGGACTATGGTTATCCTCAAGGGGCTGGCCACCCCTTTCTAATTTAGCATTAGGAATATGAGATGACCACATGATATTCCTTATACAATGATGATGATTATGAGCTTCCACTCTTTGCATGAGACACATGAGACGTGTGACCACATACAGTTGAGAGGGTCGGGTAAGATACCCTCACGTTGAATTGATGTCCAATTGTCTTGTCATTTTTGCCATGTCATCATCTTTTGTCATCAACCTTTATTTTCCTTTTTGTAATGTCATCATCCTTTTCCATCAACATCCTTTTTCCTTTACTATTGTACCTATCATGGGAATCCTCTATCCAAGTTGTCGTATAATATAGTTGGATAATATCTTTATAAACGTAGGCTTCCCGTAACAAGTTTACTTTAGTTATACCTTTCAAGTGTTTAACTTTATCGTTGAAATGCTCATGACATCTAAGGACATGCCATCAGAATGAATGTATCAACAGATATCTAGTAAATTCATAAATGGTAAGCATGCATCAATGACAACATCACAGTGTTGCTTCACTTTATTTTCTTTTCTTTATCTAACCATATTGCTCCCTATCAATATGTAGACAAATTTCTCCCCCTGAAACCTTGATGGTCTGTTCATCTCAAGATATTTAATTTGTCTCACATATATCTTCAGAATTGATGAAATGTAATATCTCACAAATGTAGATTTCTGCAAACATATTGTACCTAATTTATTCCTGCATTTTACTTCATCTATTGCTATGGATTCCTATGGGCATTTTTCAACCTTTTGTGCATTTCTGCGGACATTTGTTTGGAAATGTGTGCATATGTTTGATGCCTGTAGGAATTTAATAAGGTAGCATGGGCATTTTATCAGTCCAAAGAGAATTTACAAACTAGATACAGGGAAGTTCTCAAAATTCTATAGACTTTTTCCCAAATCAACTACTTATCCAATTTGGAGAATTGATGTAAGTGTATTCTGAAACTTAAATGTGGGCATATTTAACTAGCTGCAGGAATTTTTACAACCTACAGGAATTTTTTATCTATTTCCTTGTGAGCATTTTTATTTCTCTATTTCCCTGTGGGAATTTTTAACTAGATGGGGGCATTTTTACTCTCAAGTGCGGGCATATTTGAGGCTTGAGCATATTATTGAGGCCTCGCTGGCATTTGTCTCCTCCACTTGCGGACATATTGGGGACCATGTGTTCATTTTAATGACATATCCTTCACTCATGCGGGCATGTTTCTTTTTCTTGCATGCATTTTTCTGAATCTTTCCCACAAGTATTGAATTATGCATGCAAGACTAAGATAAAATGCCCACAGGGAAATTTTGAACCTTTTGTGCATTTCTACGAGCATTCTTTACATCGGCTGGGAGGATGAGCCAAAAAATGTTTTGAACATGTATTCTGTACTTTGAAAGACTTGTTCACATTATCTGATTTTTGCATTCCTTCACCCTTGTGTTCACCTTAATATCCCTCATTACGTTCCATCCACCATATCGCTACCTTATATGACATTTTTTTGAGTAATTTGCTGTCGTTTTTTATTACGAGTTGGTTGTGCTATTATGCTATTAATTTTTTGGTTTGTGAGGGTTGGATGATGTATTTTATGTTATTTTCTAGTTGTCGGTTCTCTCCTTTCACAGGTATGTTGGTCTAGTTGAGTCTCATCTAAGTAACCTAACACTAAGAGGTTGAAGACTGTTTAGAAGCATTTTTTCTGAGGATAAGGGAGCGTTGCCCTAACAGCTTATGTTGAGTTTATAATTGGTTCAGATATGATATATCATTTTAATGTTATGTATTGTTGTCTTTCATTAACAACTTAGATCTGATACAGATCACTACTCTTATTACTATTATTGTTTTAAGTACTTTGATGGTTATTGTAACTCATTGTTTCTGGCACATGTTAGACATGAAGGATATTGACGTGTGGTTTTTCTATGTTGGATGGGCTTGTCTCATTGTTCCATCTTTGAGTTTGAATATTTGAGAAAAATAATTATAAAATACAAATCAGCTGAATCTACGTGAGACTTTGTAATAGATGGATGGCTTCATATTTTACACAAATCAGGATTATGAATAGCTTCAGAGCTACAAATGTTGATAGAATGTGCAAGAAAGGTAGAAATGCTTGCAAAAGAGTTTACTTCAGATACATACAACTCTGATTCTTTTGATGCTGAGTTTTCTTCTTTTAGAGATGAGATTTTTGAGATATGGTCCCTTGTTGGTTCTATAGTGGAATCTATTCTCAAACGGCACCCCAACAACTCCCCTTGATTTTATTCAAAATAAAAGGGGCCCCCATATAATTTTGTAAATACTTAGCTTTTGTTTGCTTGATTCAACCAAACGTTTGATGATCTCTTATTGATCCTTGACTTGTTATGTTTGTTTCTCTTTGACTTGCTAGTTATGAAATAAGGACTTAGTGATATGAATAATCTATGCTGATATGGTATGATGACATCCTTTGATTGTGCATGATTGACATTTTTCTCTTTATTGTGTCTTAAGATCGTGCAACGAGTTTATGGTCTTTCGGTAAATCTATGCTATTTTGGTCCTTTGGATTTCTTGATGTTTTTATTTCCTTATTGATTACATGATTTCAGTTTGGGCTAAATTGGATTAAAATCATATTTCAATAGTTTCCTTGATTTTCAATCTTTACTACATAAACAAAATTCTGGGAATTTGGGTGGATCATCATTTTGAAAACTCATTCTTCACCAATATATTTAATGAAAGTATTTATCTTTTGAGTTTAGAATTGCTCATTAATTTCTTGATTTTCTTATTATGAAGACAAAGTTATATAGACATTATTATGATTCTCAACATATTTCATTGGAATGACCATAAGTGCCACACACCTTCAACATACCAAGCAAATCCAGTTTCTAAGTGAATGGTAAGTGAATTGTCCCAACGTTTCTTTCATTGAAATGATAGAATCAGAAGATTTTTAGGCTTACGCCCCCACCGTTGCAGAGAAGTAATAAGTTTCAGTCATAATATTTGTTTCCAGCGCATTTCCGACGAACTTTTGATTTTCACATCGGAACAGTCTGATACTACTTTCTTCGTCGTTGCGGACGGCAACTACAAAGCCCCCTGATTATTATATTGACCTTTCAAGATCCACTTTGTTGTTTTGTCAATCCTTGGGTTTTATCTTCTGCTATTGCAGCTCCAAAAGCGACTAATCACCCGACATTACGGCCGCAGAAAGAATAAACCTTTCCGATATTTTAGTTGTTCTCTCTTTCGATTCGAACCTTATGTAGTGGGGTGTGATGTCCTTTAAGTTTCGCTATTGTGGCTCTCAAATCCCTTTACGTTCCATCGTCGCAGCTCCCAAAATCCTTAATGTTCCGTCGTTGTGGATCCCAAAACAACTAGTCACCCAAAACGTAAAGCGCACCCGCCGTTGTGGCTCTCAAATCCATTTACATTCCGCTCTTTGTAGAAATTCTGACCAGCAATAGATTAATTTCACTCACAACAAATTACAATTGATCATGCAAAATTGTCAACAATGGAGACTGAAAATGGAGCTGT